>JAODXP020009206.1:57500-62500 GCA_027497455.2 Sardinella longiceps
TGATCCATGATCAGATCGAGATGTTTGAGAGGCTACTTAGGTCTCTGTACATGCCACAGAATGTATACTGTGTACATGTGGACAAGAAGTCTCCAGATCATTTCATGAAGACTGTGGAAGCCATTGTCTCTTGTTTTCCCAACGTGTTTGTGGCAAGTAAATTGGAGAGGGTTGTTTATGCCTCTTGGTCTCGAGTTCAAGCCGACCTGAACTGTATGAAGGACCTGCTGCGATCAGGTGTCAAGTGGAGGTATCTTCTCAATACCTGTGGAGCCGATTTCCCCATTAAAACCAATCTGGAGATGGTACGTATACTGAAAGTTCTTAATGGGAGGAACAGCATGGAGTCAGTGACGACACCTCCACACAAGAAAGCTCGTTGGGAGTACCATTACAATGTCACTGAATCTGGTGTTGCTAAGACAAGTATTAGCAAGACCCCTCCACCCATAAGTACCCCAATGTTCTCTGGAAATGCTTACTTCGTAGCATCAAGAAAGTTTGTAGAACTTTTGTTTAAAGATCCAGAAGCAAAAGCTTTGCTAGAGTGGGAGAAGGACACATACAGTCCAGACGAGCACCTTTGGGCAACTCTTCAGCGAATGCCAAGTATGCCAGGGTCCACCCCACCCAACAACAATTATGACTTGACAGACATGAACTCCATAGCCCGTCTGGTGAAGTGGTCTTACCTGGAAGGGAATATTAGAAAAGGAGCACCTTATCCTCCCTGTCATGGTGGGCATGAGAGATCAGTGTGTGTATATGGAGCTGGGGATCTTCCCTGGATCCTAAGACAACATCATCTGCTTGCCAACAAATTTAACCCAGAAGTCGATGACGTTGCAGTTACATGCCTGGAACACTATTTGCGCAATAAAATGTCAACTGGACAGTTAAACGATTTAGAGAAGAAAGGAGATTCCAAGTCTTGAACTGTGGAAATCATAATGTAGCAGTTTTGACTTCCAATGCCAGCCCACAATGCATTCATGCTAATGAGAACTTTGGGTTTGTTTACTCTAATAACGTGGGGCTGTTACTAACACTTCAAAATGACGCTTTTGCACACCTCAGTAGTTTGACAGGTGCGTAGGATATTATCCCAGTGGGGTTATCATTCAAGTGTTAAAAAATCCTGCACACTGTCCATTCCACCAACAAACTTTATACAACGTTTCGGTCATCCGACCTTCTTCAGGTAAAGTTACTAACGCTGCCATAAGTACATTAACAGCACACCTTTAATTCCTTTCAGGATTAATAAAGTACCATCTTATCTTACCGCATCTATCTTATCTGCTAAGAAACCATGATCTTAATAATGTGATTAATTCTTATGTATTGTATGACCAGTGTATTACAGTAACATGACCTATGACATTCAAGATCATGACTTGATGATAATGTTGCTATATAAAACATTTGACTGTTGATGTTTTGGGAAATTTGTTCTTTTGCCATCTTCACTAGAGTTATGGGTACAGTATAAACATGGGTAGGCCTATTACTGTAACAGGGAGGGTTCAGACCGTCAGTATGACATATCTTTGTTATAAACTTCCTCATTCCACAGCAGCTAATAACCCAATCAGACGGTAGCTTAGCACACAGCTTAGCACACAGTTTGTCTCTCTAGACTGTTAGCACTGCTCTGTTGGCATTACACTATGAGCTTCTCTTGGACACTGTTGTTTCAAAGACAAACATAGACCCAAACCCAAGTGTGAGTTTTAAAACAAGAAATTGTAGTCACCCAGTCCCCTAATCTGACTGTGAACTACTTAGTATTCCACTGCATCAAATAGCTTTATTACCTTGTCCTCAAAACCTCTCCTGCAAAGAGAGATTGAAAGCTTTGTCTGGTGCCTCAAATCAATATGGTAAATCTGTTATGAAGCTTTTCCAAGAGACAAGTGAAAGCTTTCTTTCTTTCTTTGCACCTAATATTTCAAAGATGTCAGCAGGTTGGTGGATAAGCACGCTTCACCTGCAACACAGTATATTGTTCACTACAGAAAAAAGTTTCTAATAATCTACAACCACACAATAATATAACCAGGATCACTATTTCCCTAAATTATATTTGACTATGGAGACCAGACAAGAAGAGGGAGATGTCACAGTACCAAACGATATAGTGTTTGACACTTTAAATACAAAAGTTTTACCTTCCACTGTGAAGACACATCGCCATGTCTCTCTCCCTCTATCTCTCTTTCTCTCACTCATTCTCATGTACACACACTCACACACACACACACACACACACACACACACACACACACACACACACACACACACACAAATCTGTATTGCCCTACACATAACACACAACACTGACACTAACCCTAAAATTTCCTCTACACTTACTTCAAGTACTATATCTAAAGACAGAGAGAGAGATATCTCCATCTCAGAACAAAAGGTCAGCTCTTCTAATCTAGAGAAAGATCTGAAATCAAACATTCTCCCTCTACATAAAAAAGTAATATGCTGGTATATCTGTGCTAAGTCTGCAGTTAAGGCCTAAAATAACACAACCAAGGAGACATGAGGAGACACAAATGAGAGCTGATGCCACCTTGAAAAGTTATGAATTATTTAACGAGCACCAGGGAGGCATTTCTTAAGAGAGCCATTTTGGAACATGAAAGTAACTGCAACTCTGCAAGAGCCCTTTCTGATCAAGTCCAATTTAACAAATGCTAGCAAATCGTTATTTCCACTAATCAACTACACACCAAATCTCCATGTTTGAATATTTTACATGTTGCAGGAAGTTGCCATTCAGTAAATCGCCAGTATACTGCCTTTGGTATCAAATATAGGGTTAGGGTTAAAAGTTGGGGAGGGTTAAGCTGCCGAACAAGCCACACTATAAGATATAAAATGTATAGTTTGGCTATGATCGATAGACCCTTGGGGCGGAATCTTTCAAACTGCCTCTGCGACAGCTAGAATCAATCACGTGCAACAAACAAGCTGATTCAAACAAAGCTAAGCCCGCCCAACGAATACCTGTACATACAGAGCATTGAGACTAATCACCACTGATGTCTGAATACAACCTAGAGCGGTGTGATTGGCTGAACACTACCAGTGTCTTATTATATGGCTCATTGCTAGACTTACCCACTGAGCAAATCAATTAGCTTCTGCTAGGGTAGGCTACATCTACAGTTCTAGGCTAAGGGTTGAGGGGGTTAGGTCTAGGGTTCTTATTGTTAAGGTATGGCCTTTCAGATAGTGCCACTGAGGGCAAAAAACACCATTGAGCCAAGCCTACCCTGGCATAGCTCATCCTCCTCCTCCAGTTGAGCTTATACAGTATATCCTGCTATAAGCCTCCCTGTTCCTGTCCACCCAGACTGCTATTAACCTCTGACAGGGAGGCTGTCTGAGACCCTGGCCTGTTATCTCTCTCTCTAATCACACAAATCTGACCCCAACCAGTGTCCCTGTCTGACCCTACCCACCATCACACACACACACACACACACACACACACACACACACACACACACACACACACACACACTCGCACCCACACACTACACACACACACACACACACACACACACACACACACACACACACACACACACAGATAGTCCCATATCCCAGCTATGAAACAGCTGAGGTTGAGGAGACCCGGATGTGGAGAATGTTCCGGAAGAGCACTAATCCAGATGAGACACAACTACAAACAAGACCAGAGTCTGGTCCCATCATCACTAACGGATGAAATGTTTACCAGAGGCGCATGATTATCATCCAAAGAATATCAGATTACAACACAGAAGGGCAGATGCACAAGCAAAAGACATCAATAACTATCAACTTATAAAGTGATTTTTACATTGTGCTGTTAAATAAAACTACAGTTTTTCATAGTTAATGGTCTTCTTTGAATATCCACTACTGATTAAGATAAAATCCCTGTCAGCTGCTTTCTCAGTCCTTACAGTACATTCCGTTTTTTTTTTTTTTTTTTTCTTTTTTGGGGGTGTGGACGCCATGGCTCAGGGGACTAGAGCATCATACCCATCAACCCAAGGTCACTTCCTGAACCCCCCCCCCCCCCCCATCTCTCTCTCCCACTCATTCACTGCTGTTTCTCAACTGTCCTGTCATATTAAAGGCTAAAAGCCCTAATTTATTTTTCAGCCATTTTATCAGCCATAACTTTATGAAGGCTATCTCCAGAGGGGAACACTGATGGGGAGATAAATCCTCAGTGTCGCTGCTGCCTTGGGAAAGTGCTGTACTGTACGTCTGTATGCATCTGTGCTCTTTCTCAGTGTCAGGATTGGATTTTAAGATGACATGGGGTAGGGTTGTGGCTCTGAAGTGTGACAGACTGAACTAATATTTTTTTTATTTATTGTGACGGCTACCACATGTCTCTCTCTCTCCTTACTCTGATCTTGTGTCACGTTTACGCATTGCCGTAGTCACTTCAACTGCATCTGAGACGTGTTTCTTCTAAAAGTCTTCTAAAATTATCAATTTACTCATGCAAATTTACTATCATTGCAATCATGCAAGATGAAATCTTGTGATTTAGTCAAGACACAAGCAAGGCTACTTCTTCAAGTCAGGGGCCTGTGGACAATCACTGGTTTCAGCTAGCTTGTAATCCCGGTGTTCAGATACAGGGAAGAGATTCTTTAGGGAAACATTAGATTATAATCTAACGCACATAGCCTATAAAACCCACGCTCAGATGACAAGCAGAGATAATAAGGAACAAGGGCAGTGCTCCCACTGTTTCAGGGGGGATTTTATATCAATATTCAAGCCATACAACATGTTTAACAGCACCTCATTAAGTTCCTAATTCTGTAATTAACTTACTCCAGACAGCCCACGGGGCAACTTAAAAATAAATAAATAAATGAAAACACATCCAATATAAAATGCAAGGCCTTTTATGATAGATAATTCAGGGCTTTTACATTGAGGAGGAAAAGCAACTCTTAGTTACACAAGAAGGT
>JAODXP020009206.1:80000-92500 GCA_027497455.2 Sardinella longiceps
TTTGCTTACAAGTCTAAAGAGATAGTCAGCAATAACTGCAGGTGCATATGCAGTACTGAGTGAACACTGAGTGACCACTGGAGAGATTACGGCTGGGATCTTTGACTTTTACATACTCCATATTCTCTCTATGAGAACTACTGAATGGGACTGTAAATGTAAATGTGATTCTTTCAAGCATTTTTGGCACTTCCATCTAAACCGAGTAGGCCTACAATTATGTATGCTATTAAACTTTATCAGTTAAAAATAGAGAATAAATCAAATGAATGAATCACATCATTCAGGACTGCCTTTCCCAAAGCCTTCTTAAGACTAAGTAGTTCTTAGCCTGAAGTTATTATACCTATACTTTAAGAACTACTTAGCATTACTAAGATGGCTGTGAGAAACGCAGTCCAGGTTGTGTCTTTGTTGTCTGAGATTCAATGGAGATTCCCTGGCCAGGCCTAACAGCAGGGGAAGTTCCTTTGATGGCTAAGAGCATCTTTAAATGCCATCCGCTCCCGGACATTTAAAGGGAAAGTCTGCCATACATAATGACGCGACTCTACCCCAGCTACACATACATCTCTGTTGTACTGAATTTTCTTGTTCTCCTTCCTCCGGACAGCCCTCAATAAGCAAGAGGGAGATAGGGTGATTTACAACAGAGTTTTCCTTTAAGGAAAGAATCCACTTAAGGTTTCAAAAGGCCACCCACTGTATGTCTGTGCCACCACAACAGGACTGTCCATGAGGGTACAAGTACAGTTGTAAGCAGTTGTGTGTGTGTGTGTGTGTGTGTGTGTGTGTGTGTGTGTGTGTGTGTTGTGTGTGTGTGTGTGTGTGTGTGTGTGTGTGTGTGTGTGTGTGTGTGTGTGTGTGTGTGAGAGAGAGAGAGAGAGAGAGAGAGTGTGTGTGTGTGTGTGTGTGTATGTCTGTTCTGACATATTGTGCCATTCATCACTTCAAATCAAATCATTTTCACTCAAACCTGCCAATGCAGTTAAATATCTCAATATGCAGAGCTCATTCATTCATGTATTCTGCTCATGATTGAGCTGTTTTTGTCATCTCTAACTCGTGTAATCATTCACTCAAGTGTATCCATAACACAATGTCACAACAGATGAAGTTGAGTGAGAAATAAAATTGGTTTGTTCAGCTTCACAGGCCCCAATTTTCTTTGCAGTGGATTACATTTAGCCTGGCACGCCCTCCCAGTGACATAACACCTTCGGTGTTGCTGTCGCTGGTCTGGTCAGCTACTGATCTAAACAGCGTTTCTGAGTTCCACAAAAATCTGGAACTTCATCCCCTTGGGTCTGTCAGTCTGTTTGTCTGTCTGTCTGTCTGTCAGCAGGATAACTTGAAAAGTAATGCATGGATTTGGATGAAATTTTTTGGACAATGTGTATATTGGGACAAGCAAGAAGTGATTCAATTTTGGTGGCGATCGGTGACCCAGAACATGATCTGGAATTTATATTGTGTCTGTGACCACATTGCCTTGGCGGAGGTCTGCACTCTCTGAGCGCTTTTCTAGTTATTACTAGCATCATAATGCTAAAATTCTAAACATGCCCTTGGCAGCTAGCTCAGCACTTAACTAGCAGTGTTAGCACAACAGGATTGATGGCAAGGGATTTTTTTTCATTCACTATATCTTTCCACGTTGGCGATGCTACCGTGGTTTACTCCATTGTCGCTATAGCAACCATTTTCATTGAGCGGTACTTTTAGTCAGTGGAAAACGAAACGTACCATACCAAACCGTGTCGTGTCGAACCGTGTCGAGCTGGCACCAGTCAATCGAAGAGGGGCTTATGACTACAAAGCATTAGCCTGGCCACTGCCTTCCTATACGCAATTCCTTACTGACCTTTCACATCCCACTTACGGTACCATCATGGTCAGAAAGTTATGTACTACATTTGTACTGGGCCTTGACATTTGGTGTACAAGCAAGAGTGCAAATATGTCTTTGTCAAAAGTTGACCTTTCAATAAAATATGATAACAGAATGCATTGCAAGAGCCTTTTAGATGACTCAAATCCTTTCCATTGTAGAAGTATTGGCAACCAATGTAGATTGTCGTTAGTTTGAAGCCTGGGATGAACTTTTTATTACAATATTTATAACCAAATGGTGCTGTCTCCCAGCCTACACACTGGTTGCTTGCATAATGATGCAACTTAATCACATTTATCAGAATATCTTTGTGGGAAAAAGCTAATGTAATGCTCAAATGAACCATTTTAGTTTCTTTTTCAGCAGGACTTTATCTATTTATCTTGGTATACACTGTGAGAGCATGAGAGAGAAATAGATAGAAAGAGAGACAGAAAGAGAGAGGGGGAGAAAGATGTTGATTCTGCTGTACTCTATACATCTTAGACAGCAAGAGAACGCATAAGACAAATAAAGAGAGAAAGAGAGTTACAGAGAGAGAGACAGAGAGAGATGAGTTGCAAGAGAGAGAGAGAGAGAGAGAGAGAGAGAGAGAGAGAGAGATTGAGTTGATAGAGGGAGAAGGATGAGTCATGCGATTTGGAAAAAAGCAGCAAAGCCTTTGCTTGCTCATTCTCTCACGGCCCTGGCTTGCTTTCATGGAGTCGAGGGCAAACCCACATATAGCCTACCTAGTACATTATATGACCATGTGTGTCACTCAGCACGTGTCTTAAAGCCAAAGCCTCCAACACAAACCCCCATCTCTGACTGCATCCCTGCATTTCAGACAGGCTTTTTCCACCGCTAGCCCATTAGCTCCATCACAGTCCACACACCCAGTCTGGTCTCAGGCTAACCAGAAGCCTCCAGTAAAAGCATATAAGCGTAACCATCTCTGACATCGGGGGGGCTCCAGGGGCCGTGATGATAAAGTTCTCACCCCCACCGAAATGACTTCCTCATTACATCACGCTAATGAAAATGTCTTGCATGCTCCCTTGCACAGACTAGATTTGCGTGGTAATAAATTGCACTCAGAAACACCAAATTACAAACAGCAACGGAGCAGTCACTACTACTATCCACACTCTGTGCTATGCTATCACATAGTAGCCCACCCCAACCACCCTTAAACTTGTTAAACTACTGTCTACTGTACTTTGCAATTAAAACTTCACCAAAATACTCACCCTCCTGCGGTCTGAGTATCTGATGATATTCATGAATCCACCGATTAATACTAATCACCTGTGACTTGTACAGTATTCCTTCACTGGATAGTTATTATATTATTTGTTTAGAGCTCTTAGGTTAGCTTGGCTTAGCTTCATAAGGTTTGAGCTTGTTGTACTTCTACAGATGCATGTAGGCAAGTGGTGGTAGGAAGTGGCAGACACCAACCCTGCAGACTTGACCACGATGTTCTGCTGGGCTGCATCGGTGTGGTGGTGCTGCTGCACACACCTGCTGCTATTCAGGACGGGGAGGAGGGGAGGGGAGGGGGGGAGGAGAGGAGGAGGAGAAGGAGGTGGAGGGTTCCTGCTTTCATTACACCCCGACCACAAGCCAGCCACTGATAAACAAACACACACCCACAGACAGATACGCACACGCACACACACAGAGAAATGCACCGAACACCCACCCACATATGCACACACACACGCACACATTTTTCAGAGGTTTCGGAATAGTGTGGCCTATATAGCTGTCTATATATCTTGTAGGCTACTCTTATTATTATTTTTACCTGCTGGTCTGTCTGTCTGGTCTGGCTTATGCATAAGAGTGTATGGTTATGTGATGAGGTTGATTTGACCCTGCTGCCCAAAGACCACACGTGCCCTCACATGCGCCCAGTTGGTCTATCTGTCAGGAAGGACCATGCCTAATTATGCAATGCAAAAATTATTATGTGTGCATGCAATGATATAACAGTGATACATGAGTGTGTTTGTTTACCAATCAGAGTTGTATAAAGTACTGGAGTAGAGGAGTGGAGTAGAAGTAAAAGTACCATATCAAAAAAGTGACTTAAGTGGAAGTAGAAGTGGTCTCTAAACATCATACTTAAGTGGAAGTACTAAAGTATTCAAAATGTTTTGTACTTAAGTATTGCAAGTAAAAGTATTTAAAAAATTGCTACTCAAGTACTGAAAGTAAAAGTAGAAGTACTGTGTATATCAAAGAAAGCAGTCAAAAGTTTGAATATCATATTGTTTTACATTTATTTGGCTGAAATAGTCTGTTTGGCCATGGACTCTAAGTAGGGCCAGGGATGGTCACCACCATTCGCCTCACTAAAATCATTTGAAGTTAAAGAGCTTGGTATACTCCTTCTATCTCGAAATGGAGCAGTAGACTGACCCTTACTAATGGTTCCCAATTGACTGCATTCAGTACTCCGAAAGGTCGAAGAGGAGCATGAGGTCTCGTATACCGCTTGAATCGTCCAATAATGATTATGAAAACCTGGTGATGCTCTCGTCTGCATTGATAGGCTATCATTGGATGTGGTAACATTTTTTATAAAAGTAACGAGTAACTAATCAGAACATCAAAAATGTAACAAAGTAGAAGTATTAAATTCATCAAAAAAATGTAGTGAAGTAAAAGTGGAAGTAGGAGAAAAAAGAATACTCCAGTAAAGTACAGATACTGCATTTTAGTACTTAAGTAGGCTACTTAAGTAGTTCTACTTCGTTACTATACATCTCTGTTACCAATAATATGAGGCCTGGGCTCAGGCTGTCCCTGTTATTGATCCAGACATCATCCAATCGTCCATCAATCTGCCCTTCAATGCCACAATTTCTTTTGACTTTTATAAATAATTAATAAAAGTAAAAGTAAGTTAAGTTACATTCATTTTTATTATTGTCTATTTTTCTCTATACTGTTCTTTTTGTATGCTGTTTGTTTTATTTTAGAGCATTCTGGTCAACTGCTGTTGTGTATAAAGTGCTTTATAAATAAATTGACATTGGCATTGACATGATAAAAGGCCCGCCAGGATGACAATAACAATCCACTGATGGTACAAAATGGCTCCCCTGTGTCTCTGCCTTTGTCCTGTTTCTCAGCTGCTCAGCCTCTCACCCACAGAAACATGTTGACCACTCTATTATCACAGATGAGCATTACAACCTGCATGAACTAAACAGAAAGAAGCGCATTCAAAAGCCGGAAACCAAAAACAGCACCTTCAAAAGCCAAAGCCAGGCATGTAAATAGTGGCTAATTGCAATTAAATAATCTAAAATTTTGGAAATAGATATCCATTACTTAATCGATTTCATGCACCAAATACAACTTTTCACATTGCCAAATGCAACTGCATTATCCTAATTCTCAGATTCTAAACCACAGTAATAATCGCCCATCATCAAACATTTTCCACATGTCTTTGTAAACATCTGATTGTCATATTGCGGCCCTCTTCACTCATAATTTTTACCCACTTCTTCTTTTACCACTACAACAATGGTCGACACCCCTTGCAGAACTTGCAGCACAATGTGCTCTGCCAGCTTTACAACACATTCACCTAACCTTTTGCCCCCCCCCCCTCGAGAAAAATTACAATTTTGCAAAACTTTCTCACAGTGCTCAGCATTACACTATGGGTCTCCGTGGTTCCACATGGGTAGCAACTTGCAAGAATTAAACTTATTTCAGCAGAGGGGAACGATTTGAATTAGCTTAAGAGAATTACAAAACATTTTTTCTAAGGTAGCAAATAACGTGTTTCTCCCTAATGCCACAGCCATAGATCGTGATTTCTGTCTTGCTATAGCTACTGGAGGGTAGCCACGATCACGTAACACAAAGCCCATGAGTCAGAAGCAGCTTTACCTATGGGAGAGAGAAGCAATTTCAGAGTAACTAACACTCTCATTTGTCTTACTTGAGTTCACACACTCAAGTCCCTGCCTGAATAAGTACATTAAACAAAACGACAAGCATCTTATGCTTAAAACTGCTCATTATCATAAGTACACTTTAGAAACAGTTGGTTTCACTAGACAAGACCGTAATGCTAAACTTAATGTTTTTGCTTTCAAGAGGAATTCGTGCATGCATCACAGTTTACAGAACAGGCCGTGGTCAGAGCAGGATGAGCTGGAATGATTGTTTAAAAATAAACAAATAAATCCGAGATGCATGTCTCCGAGAATCAATTCTCCCAAAAGCCAATCTTGGACCTGACAGCGCAGCAAGAATGACTCACATCGCTTTGTGTGGGATCTCATTGAGAGGAGCCTCCTAGACCAGAGAGACAGCATATGCACTGAGAACTGAGAGTGATATTATATACAGTACTGTAGCAAAGCACGGCTGGTGTTGTTCATCAAAGTATGACTCTGATTCCACTTCATTAATCTCTGAATATCAGATGCAACTTGGATCATTTGGCGTGCATTTCCAAAAAGTATGGTTGCTTAGCAGTTAGCTACTAGTTGGCTATAGGAAACTGCATTGCAACCAACAAAGCTGATAACTTGATTAGCAACTATGCTTTTAAGAAACCTACCCCTGGGTACCAACAAAAGCAATTGTTTTGAAAGTTGATGAATTTGTTGATATATCAATTAGTTATTTGAGTAATATAAAGTCAGAAACATCTTTGAAAATGTTCATCAGTGTTTTTCAAAGCCAGGAGTAATACTCAAATGTCTTGTGTGCTTGTTTGCCAAAAATGTCATCAATAAAAATAAATGCATTTTAAATTGATTAATTGTTATTCCAAAAGATTTGACCAACCAATAGAGTTTCAGGCCTTCACTTCATGCCTGGTGAAATGCTCTTTATGGTCCACCATGGAGGCTGACCTGTCTGACGCTGCAATGACCAACGTGACAATGGCCTTTTGAATTCAGCTGTGGAGTTATTTTTAGAGCAGTATAGGGTTACAACTTCCATAGCTCTTTTTCAGGTAGTAAGCTACTGGCTCGAGACAAGTAACCGAGCTGAATGAAGTCAGGTGTGCATGGGTATATATGAGGCTGAGGAAAAAAAATGAGAGGTCACTGCAAAATTCTCTTTCTTTGATTTTACCATTTACAGGTTTATGTTTGAGTAAAATTAAAATTAAAAATTAACATTTTTGTTTTAGTCTATATAGAGTACAATGGACATGTGTCCCAAATTCCAAAAGAAATTGTCACCTAACAATTATCAGAGCTCAGAGTTTCTTTTTTTTTTCAAACTATTTTGAGGATGCAGTTACTTCAAAACAACCTCCACAAACAACTGTGCGGCAAATGAACCACAAACCCATTAAAAGACAACAGCACCCACTCACTGTTCCAGAGTCTCGCTGCCTATCGTTGAGAATCACAATCTCCAATTAGGATCCCATCTGCATAGTTTCTAAATATAAACTTTAAAAAACATTTCTAAGTGTAAATCTAGAAGAGAACCTCCTCTGTTTCATGACAGCTCATTTACCTAAATGAGAAGTTAACTCAATGTGCATGTGATGCTTTGGGACTAAGTCATTAAGGTAATGTGTCAAGCGTGGGAGAGGGGAATGCTAAATGCATGACACACACAAATCGCACACACACATACACACACACAGATTCACTGCCGCTGCGTCGTGCAGCAGGAGAGTTCACTGATACCAAATATGGAGCATGATTCATGAATTATACGGCTATGTCTGGATCCAAAACAAAAGCTCAGACTCGGAAAAGACACCACAACAAACACGACTGCTAACGTTATATAAATACAAGCTCTGGGAATTTGTTCATCATGACCTTGTTAACAAAGCAAAAGGCAAAAAAAAATTCTTTAAAAGACTCCCTTCACTTTGATGCTTCTCATTTCTCCTCAAAGTTCTTCTTTATATCTTCCTCTTTCTTTCAAAAATGTTCTGTACTGTAAAACACATGCCATAAAGAATTACAGCAATCATCCTAGCATAGAAATAAGACTTGAATTCAACTTTAACTGTCATCTTGAAGATTTTGGGGGCAAAATATAAACAACAAAAGACATACTGCATCCTGCTATGCTTGCCTAAGTTTTGCTGGTAGAAATCAGATATTGGACACTTGAAAATTAAGTAAAGTTCCATAAGATGTAAATAATATGTACTAGTAAATTGCTTACTTTACTAAATATCTACCACATGTTTTTTGAGTTCCCACAATTGCCTTGCGCCACTTTACAGACAGTACAAGGAACATCCCAAAAGTAATGGGGTCAAGTAAAAACTCTTCTCAACTCTTTTACCAGTATTTCTTTTAAGGAAGAAACTTTGGGCAGATTCACACTACTTTGGCTCAACCCAACTGTCAGGGACAGAGTTAAGCATACGTAGAGCCAGTAGTTTAGTGATAGATCACAAATACAGGGAGGAATATCATCGTAAAATGTCCACACAACATCCAGAGTGCATCCTCAACAATCTTGTATAATTTAAATTCAGTGTATTGACATGAAGAGAGCAAGAGGATTATCTCTGCCTCGTACATAATGCAGTGCGGTAAGCATTAAAATAAAAAGAGCTTAGGAGTGCGGGGCAGTCACTCAGCCATTTAAGAGGACTTGGCCTATGAACAGAGCAGAGGCCAAAACAGCAGGTCAGATTCTGAAGTAGGCCTATCTTTTTATAGAACCTGGAATTTGCCCAAAATATCGCCAAGCCAAAAGGTGGCTTGTGAAAGAATGCTTGTGATTTCTCGCACCATAAAATGAGCGGTATATGAGAGCCCTTGATAATCTGCTGAGATGGCATTGCAGTAATTCATAGATTCACAGATGCTACAGACTCTAGTTTGGATTATTACTGTAATTCCAGTTTGGAATGTTCCAAAGTCTTTTGACTGCTGGTATGCATGTGTGTGTGTAGTAGGCCTATGTATGTGTGTTTCTGTGTGTGTGTGTGTGTGTGTGTGTGTGTGTGTGTGTGTGTGTGTGTGTGTGTGTGTGTGTGTGTGTGTGTGTGTGTGTGGGGGGGGGAGTGTGTGTGTGTGCGTACTCTGTGTGTGTGTGTGTGTGTGTGTGTGTGTGTGTGTGTGTGTGTGTGTGTGTGTAAAAGCTTGGGATGTGTACAGAAGTGATGTATCTCCTGAGAGTAACACTGGCTTTGAACGTGGGCCTGGTGGCCTGTTGCACAAATAGAGCACACCTGTTGTCCTTGGGTTATACGAGTTTGAACTGCGGTGACACAAAAGATGACAGGAGGGGGACCCTTTCGGAAAAAACAAAATCTGTTTTGCATAACTTTCCCCGTCTACATTTAAACACAACAAGCGTACACTCTCTTGTTTTTCCAAGTGCAGACACACACACACACACACACACACACACACACACACACACACACACACACACACACACACACACACAACAAAGCAGCTGGTTTATGTAAATATGTAATTTTCCACATGCTGGATGTGTGTACATTGTATGCCGCTGCAACAACAGATTCCCAAAGCTCTATGCAAATACAGTTTGCACTGGGCACGGGGAATGAAATCAAAATATGTAGCACACAAAGTGGCCTACAAACTGACCTAAGCATGACCTATTTCACATCTGAATTACATCAAATACATCAATAAATCAATTAATGAATGAATACATACATACATACATACATACATACATACATACATACATACATACAGTACATACATACAGTACATACATACATACATACATACATATAGTACATACATACATACATACATACATACATACAGTACATTCATACATACATAATAAGATAATACATAACAAGTATATAATAAAATTATATTGAAATGGGTATAAACAAGCAGCTTTTCAGTCACTGACTATCAGTTTAATTAAAGAGTATGATTATCAGTAGGATGATACTCTATGTCTATGGCAACCTTTCTGACTTTCCCTCTTCACCTCCCACTACATCATTAAAAATGACTTGTGAAGATACACTGTTCCATCTCCATGATTAGTGACATATGCTAACCTGAAGCTACAGGAAAAACACTGACTGTCAGACTGAGACAACAGCTGGATGAGCTGAAGGAAAGTCATTTTATTTGTTTAGGGGAGGTGTTAAATTAGTAAATTGTCCAAAAAAGTGGTATATTCCTTTAAAAATTACGTGAATATGATCAATTTCCTTCTCCTTGATCAATTACAGTACAGTGACTAACCGCTCTGCAGTGGGCCAATGAGACTAAGGAAGACAGACACTGTTGACTCACACACAAATCAGTGTGTGTTTGTTACGGTCAGCCTCGTGCTTCGCATCTTTCTCACACCACAGAGAACAGCTCCTGTCCCCCAACTGTATTGTTTAGTTAGAAGTGACTAATGCTGTACATATTTTTCTCTCTTTTTTATTGCACATTTGAGAACTGATATTCAGTTTCTGAAACCACAAAAGAATTGATGCATCATCCAATCAATGACCCAGTCTAGACACAATATAAGGATCCCACACAGTATGTTAAGCACACCTATTTCAAGATGTCGGGTTAAGTTTACTTTACAAACTTACAAACTTTGCTTTTCAAAATGAATTAAACAATATTAAAGAGAAGAGCAAACTTTATAGCCTCAAAAGTGTTTCCTGCTTGTTTGAGTGAGTTATTGCTGGCTACAAGTGCAACACTAGCTTTGCCTGTTTTTCATGATAAACAAAAAAAAATGTATTGTACTAAAACTATGAGTCAGAGATGACTCACAGCTACAAAGAGAGAGAGGTATCTATCAATTAGCGGCTGAATTGTTCGAAAGACTAATCGTTTCCTCCCACTCACTCACTCAAGGGTGGCATTAGCGTATGGCTCACAACTGCTTCTCTGGGATCTGGGTATACAGTAAAACAGATCCAAACACACACACACACACACACACACACACACACACACACACACACAGACACACACACACACTTACAGTTGTGAGTTCCGACAAAGTGTCACTTCTATATTGTGATGCTACAGGAGTTTTTGGGTGAGGAGATAGAACTCCACATTGGCTGTCAAATCTCATCACAATCAAACTCATTCACAGTTTCAGCTGGTGTCTCATCGCGCGCACACACACACATACACACAAACTTACACACACACACACACATGCATGCACACACACACACACACACACACACACACACACACACACACACACACACACGCAGGCACGCGCACACACACACACACACACATTAACACACATGCACACATATACTCTCACACACACACACACTCACAAACACTTACACACACACACTTACACACACAAACACACACACACGCACACACACAGTCATGTTTGATTTTGTGACTCATTTACAGAGAAAGCACAGAGCAGTAGGAGGCATCAAGGAATATCCAGCTCGGATAGCTTAAAAAAAAAAAAAAAAAAATCTAATTTTGGGCTTCCTTCCCTAATGTAATTTCTCTCTCTGTCTTGCCATTTTGTTTTGTAATCCTCTCTTCTTCTCTTTTCCAGAAGGTTCTTAGAGTAATATTCTTCTAACACAAGGCCTAATCCCTCTCTCCCACATTGGGCAAAACACTCTACTCTAACAACCATACTGTAGAAAAAGATAGAAGTGTATTGCAAGAGTGTAAAACATACAAAAGTGACCCCAGATATAGCATATAAATGTTGACCACACCAGTTAAAGAGCTTACAAATCATCATAGCAACTCAAAATGAAAATGGAGGTGGCCAGAAAGTGGAAAAGTGGATAGAAAATGGTGTGTGAAAGATGTTACATCATGCACTCCCTCCTGAGGTACCAATGCTCTCTCTCTCTCTCTCTCTCTCTCTCATTCAGTGCACTGCACTGGTCACGGTTGGGCCTTCCCCTAAAGCGTAACACTAGTTAACTTCAATTGTAGGCTCTACACCTGTTTGGGCACAAGTCAAACATTCGGTCAAAGAGACAATTATGTCCAACGGTCTAAGTGTTCACAAATTGGCATTTTGAAAGCACCTGCCTGGCTTGCCCACAGCTCCGCCATAGAAAAGCAATACAGCTGAGCGAGTAGAATGGTAATACTGAAAGACACGGATTCTGACATAGAGCCTACAATTGAAGCTCACCGGTGTTAGTCCAAGTCCACCCTGACGAATATGGACACACAATCTAGATGTGGGAGACCCTCCTATTATGCTCAATGTTTTTTTTTCTTTCAGAACCTTACAGGCAGCACCTGGAACTGGAAGGCACCCTCAAGGGCAAAAAAATACCAAATACCCCATCCAACCCTTACAGTTAATGAGACTACTGTAATCTCTGACTGTGAAAAATGCAAAGTCCCATATCTCCCCAGAAGAGCATACAGATAGCATATATCCTAGCCCTCATAATCCTGCCCAAGGAATCAATGCTCATTTTGTATGGGAACATGCAGGACATGCTTCTTTAATTTGATATTCCTTGGATGTTGAGGATGAGGGTAGCTTGGCCTACCTGAGTGCTTTGGAGTATCAAAATGCCCATGCCCTACAGAATGACCTCCAGCAGGCCACAGATGTGAATGTCTCTGCCCCAGACAATAGGAAACAGACGTCATGAGGGTGGCCTAAGGGCTCAATATCCTGT
>JAODXP020009206.1:97500-127788 GCA_027497455.2 Sardinella longiceps
GCTACCCCTGCGGCAGGTACTTGGATTAGTTCTAGGAGGTACCCAAGATAAATCTGAAGATTACATAAAAGATCAAGATCTTACACTCAGATTATCTCCAATACAATACAACAGCACTGATGTCCACCATATCATATGTTTTCAGATTTTGTGTAGTATTTTGTTTATTTATTCAAAAATATTAGTGTCATGGGGGTACATGGGATGGGACGCATGGGATGCAAAAATATTAGTGTAATGGGAGCTCCTATTGTAGAAGAATATGCCACATTCTGTGAAGTTGTTATTTATTTTAGCCAAATATTAGGCCTAATTGCTACATCAGGCAGTTTCTGATCCAGGGGTACACGTGGGACTTGTAGTGTCATGGAGGTACAGTACGTGGCAGTGTAAAGTTTGGGAGCCCCAATGCTAGGAGAATAATTGGAATGCAGTACATCCAATTAAATACAGAACATCCAAGCACTTTGCCAATAGGCCACATTAAGAAATAAGCTATCAGTCAAGGCTTCAAGGATGCAAGGCTGTACTGTAAGGATGCAATGTTTTATTGTCACATACGCAGGGTAGTCAGATTTACTGTTCTGCTAATCAGCCTATCCGGCGCATACAGTAATATTCATTAAAAGAAAAGTGTTATCACCTTGCATAAATGACACCCTAGCATAAATGAAAGCCCTGCGTAAATAATACCTTGCAGAAATGATAACTAATTAAAATAAACTGTCACAGTGTATTTACAGTCTTCGTTTTACTGTCCACTCATAGTCATTAGTATAATGTCTTCTTTGCAAATGAGAAATTGACCCTTAAAGTTTTACTGTAACACCTCCTCATGCCTGTAGTTCAGTAGAATGACACCAGTAGAGGGCGCCAAACCCATTGTCACTGACTGGGCTTCATTACACTGGGGTCCATAGGGCCGAGCAAACAGCAACACTACTACAGGACTCCAGAGACACTTCTGACGGAAACTACCAGAAAACAGCATGAATTAATGACAGTGGGAAGTGGGAACAAAGATTATGGAATACTGACCAATGTAGAGCACTGACCTCAAAAGAACAACTTACTTCTTCTTACTTATTTTAAGATATGTGTGATATAGAGCAACATAGTATGTTTCAATGGAGGAAACACAAATAGTGCCGATCTGTATAAGTCCATTACATTACAATGAGAATTTTACAACAATCGGTTACACTTTATTTGAAGGTACCGTCATAAGACTGACATGACACTGTCATTAACTATGACATGATGTCATGAATCTGTCATAAACTTTATACACCCATCATTAAGTGTCATCCTGTATTTGTCATGGTTAGAGTTAAAATCATGGTTATGGTAGGGGGTGAAAGGTTTGACTTGAGGTGCACAGGCCGATTGGTGTGTCTGGGTTAGGGTTAGGGTTAGGGTATGTCAGAAGTCATGACAGGTTTATAAAGTTTATGACAGATTCTTGACAACGTCATGTCATAGTTAACGATAGTGTCATGTCAGTCTTATGACGGTACCTTCAAATAAAGTGTTACCCAACGATCTTTATCATCAGCCCTTGAAAACTTCACTTTGGTCTGCATAAAGGAGGAGGATTTTCCCCCCTCCCCCTTGCGAAAATATAAGGACGTAACAAACGTTTGGACCTCTCACTCACAGGAAGCTAATAAACATACTGTACATAACTAACTCTATTTCTTGTCATCTGATACTACTCGTTGCGCGCACACTAGCATGTCAACAACATGTGTGCCAGTTACTGTAATTCATGGCATGAGGTCAAAGTAGCGACTCATCACGGGGAAATTGAAAGATCGCTTTTAATAGGGGGCGACACTCTGAGGGCGGTCTATGGGAAATGTACTTGCATAAAACATCTAGCAAACCATGCCAGACAATTACATTATGACAAGAAGATAGAGAGAGACATAAAATATTGAAAGGCATCGTGGCCGGGTTCAGGGCTATATATGTAGCATTACTGTAAGTTATTTAAGACTCAAAGGGAATGGCAGAGGGTACAGAGAGAGATGGATGATTATAATCGTAAAGTATAATATGATATACTGTGTGTGTGTGTGTGTGTGTGTGTGTGTGTGTGTGTGTGTCTGCTCATGCAAACATGAACACACTCCCTCCCAGCCCATCGCATCACATCCCTTCCCTTCTCAGTGTCATGCACATTGATACAGGCAGTGAAATTCACACACACACACACACACACACACACACACACACACACACACACACACACACACACACACACATAAATGCAGAAATACACACACACACCAATAAACACACACACACATACATAGAAAAAAGCACATAGACACACACACTTACAGCCACAAACACACACACAGACTCACACAGATAAACATACACCTACACCAATAAAACACACAAACACACACACACTCACGGACATTCACACACACACATACACATACACACACATCACACACACACACACACACACACACACACACACACACACTGTCTAAACAAGCGCTGGCATTTGAACTGCAACATCAACATTAGCTGAGGTCACTGCCGGCCTTGCAAATGATGAGGAGTAAAACTCGCGTCTGTGTCTGATTAAATAACTCATGCAGCATTGCGCACACCCACTGTGGGCAGCTTGGCACTCGCAGCACAGGGTGCTCTCTCTCTCTCTCTCTCTCTCTCTCTCTCTCTCTCTCTCTCTCTCTCTCTCTCTCTCCCTCTCTCTCTCTCATACACACACCCCGTAATAGAGTAAAGTAATGAGTAAAGCACTCTCTGTCTCGCTCACACTCTCTATAACACACACACACACACACACACACACACACACACACACACACACACACACACACACACACACTGTAATAGAGTAAAACACTCTCTATCTCGCTCTCTCTAACACACACACATACAGGCACTCATACATATGCTTTCTTTCTCTCTCTCTCTCTTTCTCTCTCTCTCTCTCTCACACACACACACACACACACACTCATCTCTCTCTCTCTCTCTCTCACACACACACACACACACACACACACATTCTCTCTCTCTCTCTCTCTCTCTCTCTCTCTCTCTCTCTCTCTCTCTCTCTCTCTCTCTCTCTCGCTCTCTGCCGCACCTCTCCTCTCTGCAGGCTGTAATTGCTGGTTATCATGCCCCTGCAGCTTTGTTCAAGTCCCAGCTAGTTTCACTGCCAAGGAGGAAGGAAGTCCTCCTTCAGTACAGCATCACCTCCCAGACCTGCAGTACAGCGGGACCTGTTAGCTCTATGGGGGGGGGGGCTCCTTAAAAAAGAAATGCCAGAATAAATAATTCTATGTTCCTATTCTAGTATTCACCTTATGCAGCCCCGCCCCTTTTTGTCTTTTTTTCTTCCGCGTTTGCCCTCCGATTGTCTTGGAACTTCTGTTAGAAGCTGCCTCTCATTCAAATCAACGTAATTTTCATGAAGCTGTCTGCTGAAAACATCATTTTTTATCTGGCAACGAACTGTTCTAACTTTATTGATGGATGTAGTGAGCAAACTCCATAATAAGACCACTTATATTAGACCGTTAAAACACCAAATATCACAACGCTAAGTCAATGCGTTGCTAGACCGGATGTTGAATGACAATCGTCATGGCAGCGCCCATGTTTACCCGCGGAATAAGGTGAATAGGCCTAAGTATATGGAATGGATTCGAACTGGCCTGGACTAGTTGGCAGTAGTATGTGTGAATCCTCACAACCCTGTCCTTAAGAGTGCTTCTGACCACTGAGTTGGGAGCCTGGGCTTTTCAGTTCAGTGGTTAGACTGTTCCACTCCTATGCTTTGGTTTGTTGTAGTTGAAGAGGGGGCAAGTTCTAGACCTGTATGCGGTAGAAGCTGGCCTTGTCTCCATATACAGCAGATACTGTTTAGATCCTATGAGGGCTACAGTGGTGTCTAGGGAGGAGTGAGGGGTTAGCGGCCTTGCTCAAGGGTACTAAAGAATCTTTATTTATTTATTTTGTTTATTCATTATTTCAGGACAATGCACATTGATGAACATAAGCTATACAAAGTACATGTAAATGTGACATATTGTAACCCAGAGGCTAATTTCCATTTGAAGTCGGCAACGCTTCGGTTACAGGCCCCAAAGGCCTAACCTGTAGGCCACGGCTACTCAAGCCTATGCAGTTGTTGAGTGCTGTTCAAAGATGTAAGGATGGTACAACATAGACTGGATTTGGATACTACCTACCAGGTTGCATAAGTAAGTGATAACGAGCAATAACGTTCGGAATGATGCCTCGTGTTGCATCACTCTGCCGGGAAATATTCCACGATAATGACCGTCTTGCTGAAAGTTCTCCCACTCATTACACGGCTGCCTACTGAAGATGTCAGTAACATGGCAATGAAGCATTGTTTAACGGTTATTTTAGTGATTTCATGGTAATGTGGATGATTAAGAAGAGTGTGTGCGTATGTATATGTGTGTTTGTGTGTTTGTGTGTGTGTGTGTGGGGGGGGGGGGGCTAATCTTGAGCAGTCACGAGTGTAAACCAAATGATGCGGTGATCAGCAAAAAGGAAGGAACGACCAATCAGGGAGACACACCATCAGCAATAAACTGATGGTAAAGGGTTTGTGTGCGTGTGTGTGTGTGTGTGGGGGGGCATTTTGCACACAGGGGTAATTATCATTGCATGCGTGACAGAGGATGATATTTACGGTAAAGAAATGGACTGGAAGAGGTGTAGGTGTAGGGTTGGTGATTGCAGTGGCATAGGTGGGAAGCTATTCACATATTGGAAGTTGGCAAATGCATTTGTGCAATGGAAGCCTCCTTTTAACAACAAACAGCAACATTCAGCACAGATGCTCTACCACATATAAACACACACACACACACACACACACACACACACACACACACACACACACACACACCACAAAGGCCCCCTAAATTGTTTTGAATGTTAGGAACGTCCTGTTTATGAAGTCTGGAATACATTATGGAGCAAAAATTTCAGGCAGCCAGGACTGTTCTGCCAGAGAAACAAAAAGACACAAAAAATATCTAAAAGCGCAAAGCTTATTGCAGACAGTCCGTCTGTCCGTCTGTCCGCCTGCCTACCTGCCTCAAGGCCATCCTGAGTCATCGCATTTAGCTACAGCGCCAGTGCCGTCTGCGTCCGTCGGACTAGCACTCACGCTAACACCACACAACACACACTGCACTTCACTGTGCACACACACACACACACACACACACACACACACACACACACACACACACACATGACCGACCGTCCATCACGCCATGACAACCTGCATTTGCCTGTGAAGTTATGAGGCGCGGCCTTTTCCGCCAGACTAGGACTATAATGTATCCCCCCCTCCGCACACACACACACACACACACACACACACACACACACACATGAACACACACACACACACACCCCTGGGGCTCTGAATCATATCTGCCTGTATGCAAACGCCTGGGCCCTCGTTTGCCTTGCCAAATGAGATTTCACACCGAGGCGAGCGTGACTACAGTGCTGTGCTGAGCCTGTGTCGTTAAAACAAGGAGACTTTATGACTCTCTCGGTGGCAAGCTTTTCTATAGGGGGATTATATATATATATATATATATATATATATATATATATATATATATATATACAGTATGGTCTCGGTTTCTATTTTATATTGTTTCTATTCTTTGTAGTCAGCTGGCAAGGGTGCAATTTTCCCTGTCTGCACATGTGCTGAGCCCAATCAATGATATCGCAAGTGAGAAGCATTACTTAACATCAGCTGAGAAGAAAAAAAAAGAAAGAAAGAAAAGAAAAATCTGAGGGAGTTGTCTGGATTACGGTATGCCAGATTTAATAAGATTAATAGTGTGAAGCAGAATAGCGTGACATTGAGGCCTCGAGACTTTTTTCATATAAATAATAATCTGATAACAAGTACACAATTTCTCAACCTTGAAGAAACAAGTGGTGCGATAATAAGGTTGACTTGACTTGCAATCCATTCATGCAGTTTCAGGAGGAGAAACTCACTTTGTGTTACTTTGAATGACAATTTAATGAAACTGTTAAGCACAAAGTATATTGGTTTATTCAGAAGAGCACTGTTTGTTATGAAATTAGAAGAAAACAGTCAACGTTAGCTACAGAAGATCACTCCCAGGAAACCCTGCACTGCATTAAAGGTGGGATAGGAGATCCTGGCAAAACAATTTGTGAAAGCTAGGCATTTAAAAATAGACAATTCAGGAGTCCAATCCCAGGTCTTCAGATTTACCCTGAAGCCATTGCTCCAGAGTACAAGAAATAATGGGGAGAGGGGAGGGACAAACAGCAGTTGGGTTTGGTAGACATATTAGCGTCCAATCATTTTTTACTGGTTGCTTAAAATGATTGGATGTTGTTTTTTTCTGTTCAGTTTGTTCCACAGGTGACGAACAAATTTCAATTTTGCCTTGGAGGATTTAATTAATTGGTTGCAATAAATGTGTGAATGTCATTTTAAGCAACAATACAGTAAAAAGTGCTCTAGGAAAGCATCACATACCCCACCTTTAAAACACTGCTTAAGATGTGAAAGAGAGGAGAGTTTAGGGACACATTTCAACAGCTGGAGAGAGATCCAGAGATCCTATTTTCAAATGCAACACTTCCCAGACCTAAGGTCCCCATGCTGTGTTATTGGAGGGACTGAGAGACCGAGAGAGAGATGGGAGAATCTTGTTGACTAATGCTGCTACCTCCATAATGAATAGTCCTGCATCTATCTGCTCAGAGCGACTGGGAGGTGTAGCAAGCCATTATTCACTTCTAAATCAATACACAGACTCCTTTAAGTAATTATGCCCCGCAGATCAGTCAGAAATGAATATAAGCGATGGACGAGTCCGCCTCCCACATCTACGGTGTTCTGATGAATCACGTCTGGAATATGAGGCCTCTTCAATAAAGGAAAAGGATTTCCCATGTACGAAATGCAATGAAATGCTTGCAAGACCACATGAATCCTGTCCATCACTGGCCCCTATATAAGCCTAGCTATATAGTGCCTTCCTATATCATCTTCCTTCAGTACTCCATCTGAGATTCTGGGCCTTTGGCCTCGTTCGCACAGGATGCATCCCATCCTGGCCAATCAGTGAATTTTGAGAATGCAGCACAATAATACGACAGGCTATCAGTCGAGGGCTGATCCAAAAGTTTTGAATGTAAACATATCTAGCAAGCAGTCGTTCGTCAGTAGCTGGAATCCCAGACCCTCGTATGAAGAGAAGCATAGATCGAGAAGCTGGTTATGACCAGACTAGCCCCATTTAGGAGCTTTGCAAACTTTCTTTTCCCTGCATTACCGGTAGATAACATTCAATCATACTAGAACACACACCTATTAACAAACATAAGATATGAGAATTATAATCAATGAAGAGGAAGCACTAAGGTACTGAAGCATTAAAATGAGGAGCCTTTGAAGAAGACCTTTTTGGTGACCTTTTCCCATTCATAAAACAACTCCTCCCTCTCTCTCTCTCTCTCTCTCTCTCTTTCTGGCTTCATTATACGCATGAAGGGGCTATTTCACCAACCCTGGCACACAAAAGCTGACACACACAATTTAAAGAGACTCCTTCAGCGGGACATAAAAGCCCTCTTACACCTACAATATCATTGAACTGCAAATGCCCGTATTTGATTAGCAGTTGTTTTAGCTAGGAGCCCGGGATGCTGTTGTCTCTGTTTTGTAAAAATGTTTATTGGCCCATCTGTGGTGTCTTTGTGGTCGTGTCGTCGTCCTTTACTGGGGAACCAACGGTTCCAGCCATGGCAACCAAACCAGGTACCGTTTTAGAACGGTTCTTAGTTATGATCCTGCAGCTTTGTCAAATAAAATGCGATGCAATACTTTCATTTGCCTGCCTGCTTCATTTTTTTTGCTAATTAATTGAGAAGAAAACAAACAGCCAAAGGGTAAGTCACTCATTTAATGAAGGATTGCCCTACTATGGTTCGATTCAGATGTGCCTCTCCTGTGCTAAACTGTTTTATTTTGTTCCTGTCCAGGCTGATTTGGCAGATACGGGCTTCAGTCGTTAATGAGGCCAGGCAGACAAACATCAAACTCTAGACAGACATGTGGGCAACCCAGGCTAATCTCATCTTGGAGTCCCAATTATTTGTGCCCAGCCAGGCTCCATTTGAGGTTACCATGTGCAACATTCATTAAATGCAATGCCTCTTTAATGAGTTAGACAGTAAAAATATTCAGCTTATTTGAACTGCTTTTGAATGCTCTCTCTGGCGTGATTACTGTAATCGTGACTCCTTATTCACGGATGGGTTAGTATGATCCTTGAACAACCTCATGACTCCAGGTTATATCAGTTTGAAAGCTACAGCAGATGTTGACAGCTGTTTTCTTCTAATTTCAAAACAAACAGTACTGCGCTGACTAAATTACTGACTAAAAGGGTAGATCTGAAGACAAGGGATTGGACTTCTGAATTGTTTATTTTCAAATGCCTAGCTTTCACAAATCGTTTTTTCAGCATCTCCTATCGCACAGTGCTGGTTTTCCTCGGAGTAATCTTCTACAGAAGCAGATGTTGACAGCTGTTTTCTTCTAATTTCATAACAAACAGCACTGCTCTGAATTACCATAAACATATCACTGCAAATATACTCTATACTGAACAGTTTCATTACATTGTTATCCAAAGTAATGCAAAGTGAGTTTGTTCTCCTGAAATTGCAGGAATGAATAGCAAGTCAAGTGAACCGTATTATTGCACAGCTTTTTTCTTCAAGGTTGAGAAACTATGTACTCAGTATCAGATGATTATAAAAAATGAAAACAAAAACAAAAGTCTCTCGACAAATGGGCCTCAATGACATGGCATTCTGCTTCACACTATTAGATAAACAGTCCCACATCGCTTGGCAATGAGACGGCCGCGTCTCCATGAAAGGACAAGGAAACAAGATGCCTTAGGGGAGAAGACAGAAACAAACTGCCTGACTCACGTCAACCTTCCCCCCTTCCATGAACTCAAGAAGACAGATCCCTCTCCAGGTCCCCTGAGGATAAACCATCTCATGGATTGTGATGTTTGCTGAATGGTGATCGCACACAGTCAGTGGTTTGCAAATAAAAGACGTGACGTGATGAGGGCAGTGCAGTAGAATAACACAAGCATGACTAGCCTACAGTATGTTGTGGACACCCATGTCTTCATCAGTGAGGAAGCTCCCAACCCAGAGGGGTATTTTGTCTGCAGTGGGCCGCTAAGGAGGGGGAAGTTAGGATGATTCTAATGTCCTGGCAATGAAAGAGGGGCACAGGGAATTTTTTTATATTAAAATCAATGTTTGGGGGGCCCAAAATAATTTTCTGTCATAGGGCCCAATATTTCTAGCAGTGCCCCTGGACGCCTGATAAGTTTACGGTACGTTGCAGAATCAGTAGCCCTCTGATGGACTCTCAAGTGTGTCAAGGCATCAGGAAGGAGAGAAGAGTCTTTGAAAGTAGCCCTCTATTAGCCTGACAAAATGTATAGTCTGGCCACGAGTGATGGACCCTCTGGGAAGACGGCTAAAACCTCTGCACGACTAACAAGCCAATTCAAACAACGCTAAGCCTGCCCAATGACTCCCTGTCCAGATAGAATCCTGTGATAGGCTAAACACCACAATGTCTGAATACAACCTAGAGCGTTGCGTTTGGAATTAAACAGCTCAGACACCACTGACGTCTGATTACAACCTATGGCTGAAGGCTAGACGTACTCGCTGAGTAAATCCAATTGGCTACCGCTAGTATGTCTAGAGTTCTAGGCTAGCCCTCTGTGAGGTCAGCACTCAATTAGGCCAAGTGACACAAGAGAGAAATGAGACAGAATAACAAGAGAAGTGAAGAAAAGTCACTTCCTGTTCACATAAAGCTTCTGTTCTGAGCAAGGCCAACATGTTCCTTTTCATCCTACTGCTGGGAAGGGTTTATGTGACTGTACAGAGCAGGGCAATGCTGTCTACTAAAGTATACTTGAAGAGTTCAGATGCAGAACCCTGCAGAGGCAAAACCCAGCAGATGCAAAAGTCCCTTTGCAATGAATTTATGTCATTTATGTCATTTACATTCATTTATAAGATATAATCATTTTGATAAACTTTATCAGTTCAGATCAACTTAGATTTGATTGTTTTGATGTCTTTTTAAATTTAGTTTGTGCATATTTAAGTATGGGTAATTTTTACATCAGAACTCTTCATTTCCTACATATAGTTGCAATGGTGTTACAGTACCTCATTTGGGCCACATTGAGGGTCCACAGGGACTCACTCACTCCAAGTCAAACTCAATCCCAACCAATTTCTCTGTCCCATTCCCCCAGGGCGTCTGCTCACTGACTCTGACAAAGTCTGGAGCACTGCACTTCCGACATTTGGGAAGTGAAAGGAAGCGAAAAATTGTTGCATTTGAAAGTTCTCCGGAATGATGTCGGAACCAGTTTCCAGAGGGCCTTACTGTCACTTGTCACTCTCCTAGCTGAATAAAGACCAAAAGGCTTATAACCCAACATTACAAAATAGCAAAAAGAACAGTACTCCACACCCCTCCACCCAAATTGATTAATTCAATCGCTGTCATCAGCTGGCATCAAGGGAACATAGATGGATCCATAGCCAAAAACCACTTAATGATGTCTTAGTCTTATCTACAGCTTGAGTGCTGCTAAAAGGCCCATCCATCACGTCAACAAGGGTCGCCCTGCCTGCCAGACCTGTCCACTGTCCAGACACTAAAGCCTCATCACATCCACAGGACCTATGAGGCATTAGAGATGGAGTCAGACCAACACACACACACACACACAGTACATACACACACACTTACACACACACACACACACTTACTCACACTTACACTTACACTTACACACACACACACACACACACACACACACACACACACACACACACACACACACACCTCCCTTTGGCAGCGCTGGACACTCCACAAGTCCCTCTTGAAAGGGACCATCTGGTCCGCCTCAACACCAGTGACTGATCATATTCTATACCGGTAATCTCCAGCAAAGTCACCCTCAACCCACCACAAAAAAGTGCTCAATTTTTAGGCTCAGTATTTCAGTGATGCCATGGTTTTAATTAGACCATATCCACAAACGAACGGCCCTTGGCCTTTATTTGCATGTTATTAAAGTTGCAGAGAGTGCTGTTTTTTAAGTTCAAAACATAATTTAAGTTTAAACCAGCACCCAAAGATAGGAGAGAGAGCCTGTTCTCTCTAATATATTATTTAAGATATTTATTGCCACTTCCCACCTTGTCACACGTTCGTAACAACCTACCTACCCACTGTCATCTCTGGCACTTGCTCGGTTTTGTGAGGCTGTCTCGACAGCAATAACACAGCACAACAAAGGCCAAAACAGCTGTTACTGCTGCCACCCCCACAACACTAAAATGTGCGTCAGTGGTGGTGCTCGTGAGCGAAACATAAAAACTTGGTGACTCTGAATGATGACAAATGCAGATGGCAAACCCTGTATGACTGCCAGCCTTGAGGTGTAGACCAAACAGAAAAAATATCAAGGGAAGTGGCTGAATCTCAACGTCCACCCTAAGCCCTAAGCCCTGAACCCTCAGATACTTCATTTGAATGAGTCTGCCTTGTGATTGGACAGTTCATGCCAGTTAAGGCTTTGGGGGTTCAGGTCTTAGGGCTTAGGGTGGGAATTGATATTCAGCCAAGGAGATATCAGGGGCTCAATATAGAGAAAGTTCTCCTTGGTCGCATGTGAACGATACCTGTGGTCTTTTCAACCCTGTGTTTAATATTTCACAAAGGAGCCTGCAGGGAGGAGGCCAAGCTGAATGGGAGTATGGAGAAAGGACGGGTTGTGTGGATTCAATTATGAATTACTGACTTAAAAGCTACCATTCGTTCCATATTTCCCCCATTCAAGGCTGATGCCCTGGCTGCTTTCACCATCATTGTTTCTTGCACATCACTAAGTGGTCCACAGGAAACCTTTTAAAAGAGTTTTTTTGGTTTTTGTTTTTAGCACTAAGTTTGATTCAATGCTCTGATTTAATCAAGCTTTCAAAAACAACGGCAAATGACTTAACTGTTTCCTTTATAAATACACTCTTCCTGTCTGAAAGACCTAATTTTACTACACCAGTCTGCAAAACAAATACAACCAAAGTGTTATTCATACATATTATTAGTACCTGTGGCACTGTTAATGAAGATAAATGCAAATAGGCTTGTGTTTGTGTTGGGGTATTGCTTCCAAAGACAAAGAAGACATTTTGCTCCACACAAGGTAGCACAATCTATGCAAATGGCTAATGAGGAGGAAAGGACACCACACCTTCACACAGATTTCAAAATAATGGAGTATACCTTCATTTGGAAGATGCAGAGTAAGTTTTCCTGTGGTATTGCATTGCATTCATTTCATTTAGGAACAATGAGAAACAGAGCCAGCCAGGGTGTGTGTGTGTGTGTGTGTGTGTGTGTGTCTGTGTGTCAGCCCCAGAGACCGGAACATGTTAATAATACAATTATTGGTGGGGATCGGAATTATTTTGTCTGTTACAGGGCCCCAAATTGATAGAGGCCCATCTGGGGAAAATAATCAATTAATTAAAAAGTTGACAAAAATGACTTAAACTCCCTAAAAGTATCTCATATAATGTCTGAATGCAGAAAGGGAACTTACAGTGACAAACTCCTGCTTGTCTCCAAGCTACACTAGAGGCTACTACAGGTGTTCAGTGGAATCACTTTCACTAACCCCAGCAGTTAGACCCAAAAGCTCAGAATTCTTTGCCCTCAACGCCCCCTTCCAGGCAGCACAACCTTAACCCTAACCCTTAACTGCTGTTTCAGACTGTAGACGTCCGTCAATGGATCCCACTGACTTTGCATGAAGCTTTCGCAAAATGCATTCTGGGTCCGTCCGTCCCAATGGCTCCGTTACGTCCGTCAGGATGCACATGACCTTCTCCATAGGCATACCAATAACAATATCATTACATCAATAATTAATAGTAATCTAATCATTAATTAGATTAGGTAGGCCTACCCAAGGCATTGCCACTGTGTATAAATTCCTTATCGTTTCACTGATTCAGAAAAACTACCTATACTTCCGACATCCCCTCTAACAAACCTATAGCATTAAAAGTGTTCATATCTGAGAGCTGTAAGGTGGCAGTTGCTTGATACAGGACAGCTGGAGCTTACATGGACTGTAATAAGCCCCGGCTGTAAAATCATCAGCACGTGACAAGTGCAGACACATTAGTGTAATATTGCTGTCTAATCAGGCATCCCATCGCCAGTCTGAGATCCATTTAGAATGAGCTTGGTCATCGCTCCTCACATCACATCATGGTGATGAAAATACCCATCATGCATCTGTACTGAAGCAGCTCCCTCGTTCACTTGCAGTTTTTTTTTTATTATTACACTGTATAAGTACACAGACTTGGCCAGCAGACCAGCCATTAAAAACAGCCAAAGTGAAGCCTGACATAGACACAGGGCTTGTTCCCCCTTTCATATGCAATCCAAGCAGAGCTGATGAGAGAGGATTTCCTGCATGCAATCAACTGTCAAGGTTAACTCAGCAACATGCATTGAAGTTCAGGCCAGGCTGAGTGGAGTACTGGCCTTCATTACCTTAATGCAGGGGGTGGGGGGGGGGGGTCTAAATTAGATGTAGGCTTGGACTGGAAACTACTGACCTCTGTTAAAAAAAACCTGCTGTATTGGGCAGTGTTTTAAGTATTTCATCAGCATGCATTCTGCCCCAGACACAGACTGAGACAATATACCCACTTGCCTATGATTAGTTACTACAGTATTAGTTACTGCAAAACTGACTATAGCTGACCAAAAGACCACTAGTGGTTTGTTATGTTATACCTATACATGTCTGAAAAAAATATCTTCATGTCACAACAGCAGACAATTAAAATCAGGTTGATAAACACATTTTAGCTGATCAAACACTGAGGTTTCAAATGTTAATACTGTTTATGCCCTGGTCTTGGGGTCATGTGGTTGCTGGGATGGTGGTCCTAGGTCAGTGCAGTGTGTTGCCTCCCCTCAGTGAAATTAACGTTACATGAGCACCACACAATGGCCGACTGACAACTTTATAGCAGACCGCAAAATATTGCTTCCCACATGGCGTTAGAACTGTGTCCCTTTAATGGCAAAAGCATCAATGACTGGGATACTATCGATATGGTAATGTGGAGCCGAACCCTGTCTCACAATTAGGTTACACTACACTAATGGGGAAAACACAGGCCACATTTTATAACTTATATAACTGGATGAAGATATGTGTCCAGACGACGACAATATAAAAGCGTAATAGTGATGTTAATGTTTAGCATTATAGTGTGAAATGACACCATGGAGAGAGGCTAATCTACTAAACATTACGCAGCAGTGCAAACTTGTATCCACACATGCGTAAATTGGATTTTCACCGATGACCCTCTCATGACCTATTTGGACTTGTATAAATCGATAAATTACTACGGTATTAGCAAACATTCACTTACAGAATCACTGGCATGTTTTCCCAGCTCATCCTCGCTGCTGGCGCCAGAGTCTACCACCAGTTTCTCGAAGCATGCAGAGCCCAAGGACGAGCTCTTCTGATGGGACATCACCAGATGAGACAAGGCGAGCTTGGGGCTTCCATGCCCGGGCAATTGTAGCCTGCTCGTAGATGCTCCATCGGCGGTGACCAAGGGTGAAACAGAATGCCCCGATGCCCCGTCCGGGTCTGGTTTACCGCAGAGGGACTTATCACCTTCGAAACGCGCTGGAGTAGAGCAGCTGAGATTCGGCTGCGATGATGAGAACACTCGGTCTAAAACCTGTTTCTTCTTTCGTTTAAACATCCACAAACCCGATTCCTTTTTACCTTCTCCACTACGCCTTAGTTTTGGACTTAAGAAAGGTTTAGGGAAATTTTTCCATATCTTTCTCTGAGAGGACGATGATGCTTCTTGCTCTTTAGCAGTGTCATCCTTAGATTTCTCCTCCATAGTCCCCGAACAGCAGCCCGCCAGTCTGTTGAGCGTGCAATGTAGTGACTGTCGCTGTGGGTTGCCTACCACACGCACTCTGATCGATTCCCAAAGCCAGTTTCGCTCAAGACGGAGGCGGGTTAGACCGTTTGATTCTCACTTGACACATACAGCATCATTTTCATTTCATATCGTGCACAGCACATGCATTCGCTTTCAATGCTCAAGTGGCGGAAGTATAACTGCGATAGTCTATTTCGAAAGGTTTAGTACATTCCAAAGGGGTATTTTTTTTTTTTTTTTTTTTCAAAAATCATATACCCATGTTGTCAGAGTGAAGTTGAAGGCAATTAAAGTCCTTCTGGTGTATTCATGGAACTATGAAAAATAGACAATTAATTCCCACGAGAAATTATATCATCGTGTCAGCTGCGCATACTAGTATTACGACCAGTAACTGCAGTTGGCAAAGGCAGCTACACCGTTACGCGTGGGTTTGCCTGCCAAAACCCCACACATAGAGAATATACAGTAATGTCCCACCCACTTGTTCTGGCCCACTGTTTTCTGAAGTTTTTTATGATTATTTCACAGAAACTGTATAATTATATAATATCTATAAATAATAACAATGGCAATTAATGGAACAGACATACAAGTCCATGATCACGTTTGGTACATTTTCAATGCTTATCTTCATTCAAAGTTTTAATCCTCTACTTTGATTCATTGTCATAAAGTAAGATATTTCGACTCGAGTATATGTTTTTTGAAACTTACACTCAAATTTCAGCAATATCCTGCTCCAAGGTCTTCCTGTCACCTTGTGTGAAAATGCCTGTTCAAAACGTTGATTGTACACTGAAGAGAGAGGTTCCCAGTCAAGTCCCAATCTTCACAGAAGTTACTGAATGCTTGAATTTGAGTTACAGATATTTCATCAGCTTAGAATTTTCCAGTTGAAAAGAATTTCATGGAGTTTTGTTTATAGCTAAGCTCACTGGAATCTCTCTCTGAGAACATACAGTAGGCTACATATACAGTATATTATAAGTAATATAACATATTTATACAGAAAACAAATTATACTCTTCAGTAAGTTGACTCTGGCTCGTGGCTCTGAGACCTTCACCTCAACAGGAAGCCAGGCCGTTGAGTCATTTACTTCATATCAGTTCCATCAGATTGAGATTATGTCAAACTGAAGAACCATCTCACAAAAAAACATTTGAAATGTCATTGATTCAATGCCATATTGATCCTGCAAATAGAACAAAGCACTGCGAAGTGTTACACGGACCCAGACTGAGATAAATAGCCCTACACGTGTCATCAGACACATCCTCAAGTATGGTGATGTTATTTTATTTGTCAGATGCATAGAATTACTAGTGTAAACAATGCAGTGAAATTTTGAAAGTGGCCCAGATAGGATAATATCTTATAATAGATATGTGTTCATAATTTCAACAAAGGACCAAATTTTACAGGCTACACATTAAAAGATATCCGTTCACTGTTGACAATCTGAAACTAAAAGAGGAAGTATTTGGCTATACACCGCATGATAGGAAATGTCCCCAAAGAGCTGTACAATTATTGGATAGGTGCAAGTAGGACAGGCCAAGCTCTTGTTTGTGCTGTTCATTATAGAAAATAATAACATCAGTATCCAAGATTGATTTAAGGAACACACTTTTTTGTTTTGAGGTTTTGAGATAGATTTTTCAGTAAATATTGATTTCTGATATGTATTGCTCTGACAACCCAGCTGAAGCTCATGTGCCATAAACCTTTATAGGATAATAAAAGACAACCCACAGCAAAAACAACCAGATGACAACCCTCATTTTTTAGTCTTAAGACCATAGGTATACTTCCTTATCTGTGACAGATAATCCATTTGTGTATAGATGTAATCTGAAATGACTTAAAAAGAAAAAAAAAATCTTAACAAACATAATGCCACAGAATGAAATTGTGCAAAGTGATTATGACTTTGGATGCTCACTTATTGGAATTAGGCCAAGGCTCCATTATCTGATTGGTTAACTTCAGAGAGTGCTCATCAATAGATGGTTATAGAGCTTTTCTGTAACAGTAAATACTTTGCTTTATTTCTTATTTTACAGTTCAGTTCATGTTTCTCTTGCCTTCTCACATACTTCATTATACTTTGTAGGGCTGCTTTAAGTGAACTAAAAAAAGATACACAGACATGAAAAAAAGAAAAGAAAAGAAACACATTATGCATAACATGCTCCTGGAAGTCTACATGCATATTAATACACATGGCTCTTCCGAGACTTGGAAGAGATTTGCTCTGTGTTGGCTCAGCTGTGGTATTGATCCACAGGAGGAAGAAACATGTGTAGGCTATGTCTAACACAGGCCTCCACCTACACTGATCAAAGACAGGGTTTAGCATGCTCTTCACTTCGCCACCATCATTCTGAACAGGTTCTTCATGATACAGTAAAGCTCTCCATCTCCAACTCAAATTTATACATCTTCAGTGAAGCACACACACACACACACACACACACACACACACACACACACACGGACACACTGACACACATACATACGGACATACTGCACATCCAATCCAATCCCTTCCACGCCTTTGAGTCAATACACGTTTGCATTCTCACCATGCGATAGCGGTAGTGCAAAGGGAATGTTTCCCAAGAAGGCCATTAGAATGCTCTGTTGCAAAAGAGTTTTCCAAAAGAATACATTTGAATGCTCTGTTGCAAAAGAGTTTCCCTAAACAGGCCATTAGAACAGAGAGGATTCAAGCAAGTATTCCATGATCTTTGATTAGAATGCTCTGTTGGAATGTTTTTTTGTTTTTGTTTTTGTTTTGTTTTTTTTGTCAGCGATGATTTACACCATTACGTAACAGGGGCAGCTGTCTTTGGGGGAGACCCCCTATATTCTCTGAGACAGGCAGGAAGATAGAAAGACAGGAGGTGACTGTGGCAGTGTAAGAGTTTTAAGTTCTACAGGTGCACTACAATAATCAGGATGTACTGTATCTGTGGAGCGGTTTGTTTTAAAGCTACCCTAGGCTGTTACATAATATTTCACCAACAGTATCTTTTCTGCCAGACTGTTTTGGTATCATCTCAAATTAGATTGGACAGCAGATAAAAATATCAAAGTGTCCAACCATCCATTCCAGGCACATTGTTGTTCTGGGGGAAGGACAGGAAACTACCACACATTAAAAGTTGTGTTGTGTGCCTGTTACTAGTCGACATAACTGAAGCTATTTTTATTCATAATGCAAAGAGGGGCAAAATTCTTCAGTGATTTATGTGTCGAAGTTCAATGATGTGTACAGTAATGTTTGTCACTAACAGTATAGGCTAATCTTAGTTGTTAAGCTCACAAGGAGACACCACACAAATTCCCTCTGGTCTCTAGGTGACCAGAGCAAACAAATTGAGTGCAGGACTCGCTTCACCAACCTATGAAGAATTAGGTAAGTCATTCACTTTGAATATATTTTGATATTCATATAATCATATTTTAATAGATATTAACACATAATTCTGATAAATTCAGGAGAGCTGGTTGCATTTTATCATTGGGAGATAACTGATTGCTACTCAGTATTTTGAAAAACTATGGCCTAGCTAATTAGTAGAAATTCCATTACTGAACTTTAGCATTTTGACTAATTTATCATTTTTGCTGATTTCCTTTCTAGACACAGACTGGAAATAAGAGAGACTGCTGATTCAGAGGTGCCATGTCCCATGAGACAGAATTACAACCATATAAGTCAGACAAGTAAGTGCAAAACTCTTGCCCAGGGGAGAGTAAAGAAAGACTGTTGTCCACACCATAAATTAAATCTTGGCACTGACCTTTCTATGGTTTCATCATTACTTAGGCTAAATCAAGCCTGTGAAGACATCAAATAGTGGGCCACACAACACACAAAGTCAGATAATCAATAGTCTCATTTGCAACTATCTTAGGGGTTCCTCTGCAACGTTATCACACCGTAAAACAGATTTGGTGTGGCGACAGAGATATTATGCAAGTGGACTTAATGCCACTGGTCCTTTATGTGCGTTGAAAGTACTGAGATTTTGCCAACTTAATTTTCTTCAGGATACATGAAGTACTCTGTCTGTCTGTCTGCCTATCTGTCTGTCTGTCTAAAATGTTATGGGGCAAAAGGAAATGGTGTTGCGTAGATACTGGTACTTGTGCAATGGTTTGTCGGTGATATCGATACTGTATGTTATTGCACATGCAAGCATTCCTCAAACTAGGCCTAGTCCAAAACAAGCAATAAGTAATTGGTGCTTTTTCTTACACCATTCTTGCCTATTATTTACTCAGTACTTCATGGGCTGTAATTTAATGCATTATCAGGCTCAGCAACCGGTTGCTTAGAACAAATCATTGCAGTTGATGACATGGATCACAGTAAACAAAAAAGGTGAAAGAGAGCCCCATCTCCTCATCACAGGGCGGTTATGCTGGAGGGTCGATTGTCCAATCAGGAGCGGACGTTGGCAGCTCTGCTCCAGCAGGCCTTGAAGATAAAAGAAGAGATGGTGTCCAGCCTGCGGTCCACTCAAGGCTCTCTGTTGGCTGAGAGTACATCCAGACAGCTCCTGGAGAACCACATCCTCACCATCACTCATATTGTCAAGCAGCTCAGTGCTGACATTCAGGTGCAGTAGTAGTATCATCTACTTAATCAAACATCTTGACAGCATTGACACTGACATGAAAAACATAGCCTCCTTGGCAGAGGTAATAATGGAAAAGTAACATTCACACTTATATTCAGTCAACAATACAAAACATTATGAGTAAAATTCCTAGCCTGGCGAATGCCAAACTAAAATCACAAGTGATATTTAGTCTGGGGACCTACCTATTGCATTTCTCGTAGCGGAAGCATCGTTTACAATTGTCCATAGCCATTTATTGGGCGCTACGAATGTCTATCATAGCGTCTGCACATACCTCGGAGCCAATACCAGAGCCACCACGTGACGTAAAATGCAATCGAGGGCCGTACAAATCCCTTTCTGTTCTGCGATTGGATACCGAAAGCAAGCGAGAGAAACGGCCATGGTCACCATGCTCCTCTGCAGAGTGAAATGAAATAAGCGCGCAAAGGAGCATGGGAATTCCCAAGCTATAAAATTCCAGCGATAGACCCACAAATGTGATTTATTGAGCTACGTCAGAAATATAACCCGCGTGCCGCGCTGTGCTTTGTTTCAAAGTTAGCATATTTAGAACCTATGTAAGTATCTTTGAAGAATAAAGTTTTACAGTTTTCAGTCGGAGGTCATTCATGAGAGTCCTTTAACGAGATTCTTGTTGTGTTGTTTACAGCCTTTTATATTTCTAGAATGTTCTTTGGTTTGGTGTGTCTTTACACAACAAGCAAAGCTGTTTGTTTACAACATTTCAGGCCACATTGATTCTTTTCTTTTCTTTTTCTTTTTTGAAGAGACCTCATTTGATTCCAATCAAATAACAATTACTTGTTCTTCAGACGTTACCATACAGCCAAATTTACCTCAATGCCAAAAGCAACCAAGTCTCTAAACCAATTTCTCTGCACCTGCTCCACTCTCCATCAATAGCCTACTTGTTGAAGTATTCCTTACTGTTTTGGGGGTGGTGTGTGAGCTTGGCTAAATGTGATTACTATGAGGGTGGGGCAAAGCATTGTGGCATGCTTCCACGTTGGCTCTCATTGCTCACGTGTGCACAAATAAATAAATATATAAATAACAAATCTTTTCAATGTTGGCCAACAAATGGAATCCGTGCCAGTGAGCCCATTTAGCTGAAGGAAAAACATTATTCAAGCGAGGTGGGCATCAAGTAGATTAAATCATTAAATCAACGTTGGGAGCTCATAACTGGAGAAGCAGCATTCACAGTCAGCAGAATGATGACATAACCTGCAGATTATTTGGCTCGGAAGCAGGGGAACCGTGAGGATGTTAATTATTGCTAATTCTTTCCGCTCCCCAAGCTCTCCATCTACACACAGTTGTGTATTTCACTGTATTGAACTCCAAGGTCATGCAAGAAAACGACAAACCGCAAGCTCATGCGAAAGGATGACATAAAAGGATTCAAATATGACTGTTAGCTGAGCTGTATTATGAAATACAGTATTAACTCATGTGTACAATTGTCTAAGTAAGGGACAATGACGTATCTCCCAACAGAGTGATGCAATGCAGAGGAGGGCTCCTCACAGAACATTATGAATGAATGAATGAATGAATGAATGAATGAATGAATTTGCCTTTCACCATTGGTTTCAACATAAAAAAAAACATAACAATTAAAAATCAGTATGACTGACACAACACTATAGAAGACATGAAAATGAAGACTGTACTACTTCATATTTGAGGAAACCTAAGCATTTGGAGAATTCTCTGATGAAGTAGCCTACCGAAGCAGTGCACCCACGTCTTACAATATTGTTCATGTTTATCTGAGACTCTTTTTGTAAGCCCTGGGAAGTTAGCCTGGCTTGCACGACCATGTTAAGAAATCAACTGTGGTCTGGCAAAGCTAGCAATGCCCGGGAATTATGGGCAGGATTAATCTAAACGTCTTATCAAATGCTATCAAACTTTTATCAGTGTTATGGGACAGAGCTGGACAGCTGGAGTCATCATAAGCTCACCATCTTCAGCCTGCTCGTTCCTCATTGGGTCCTGATTTTTCTGGGTTTGAGAGTTGAGGAAATTACCTCCTTGGCCATACGGACTTGATCGCAAAATTTCATGCAGCGACAGGAAGTATAGGCAGGCCCAGGCTACTGGTAAGTCACTGTTGTGAACCCAAGTATTGTGTTATGCCTCCCACAGGTGCTTGAGACCCAGATGACCCAGAGAGATGCGGTGGCATCAGGCACCTCCCACACTGTGCAGAACCTGGACCAGAAGAACCTGGCCGGCATTGGGGACCTCAGAGGAAGAGTCACCAGGTACCATTATGATGTTTATTCACCTTATTCTGCCCCGCCCCTTTGAGTCGTTTTTTTCTACTGCGATTGTCTTGAAACTTGTCTTGATAGCCACTTGCCTCTCATTCATCTCCACGTTATTTTGAAGAAATACCACAATCGCAAAACTCCTTATTGTAGCCGTGGAAGCACAGCTGAAAACATAATTTTTTATATGGTGACAAACCTAATTGATTGATATAGTGAGGACAACTTCATAAGACTGTTTATATCAGACCATTAAAACACCAAAAATCTAAGACAATGTGTTGCCAGACCGGATGTTCAAAGACAATTGTAATGTTAGCCCCCATGATTACACGCGGAATAAGGTAACTATAAACCTGTCATAACACCTTACACATGTAGCCAGGTCAAAGAAAAAGAAAGCAAATATGTTAGTTCTGAAAACTTTGACCAAAATGTACATTTTTGACAACTCTTGCTTCTGTGGCTGTATGTTGACAGGGATTGGTTTACAGATCTCTAGTTGACCATCTATTTGATTGACAAGCCCTTGACACCCTCCCCTGGTTGTTTTTGAGCATCTTCATGGATAGATTAACTCCAGTTCTCCCACCCCAGCTCACCTGTATCATGGAAAACAGAGAATGGCAATGTCCCTCTGAATGGCCATTGCATTGTGCTAATATGTGTGTGTGTGTGTGTGTGTGTGTGTGTGTGTGTGTGTGTGTGTGTGTGTGTGTGTGTGTGTGTGTGTGTGTGTGTGTGTGTGTGTGTGCTTGCGTGCGTGCGTCTGCATGTATTTGGAAAATGCCTCTTTGAAGGCTTTGCTGTGACCTCTTAGAGTTGATGGATGGCCAGCCAGCACAGCAGGCTCTTCACAGAGGTCCTCTGAGGTGAAGTGGGGACATAATAGATATGAATTAGAAATATTATGCAGCCAGAAAATAGAGTGTGGGGCCTATAATGACTGACCAATATGCAGGATTTAGCAACTAGCAAACAAGTCTAGCAGCTGCTTGCATAATCTAATCGCCACGAGATTTGAATTTTAACACCATCCAAGCAGTAGATGTTGGACATTTTTTTTTTATTGGAGATAAATACTGTAAGATATTGAGGACGTCGATCTTCTCTGGAGGCCCTAATGAGACCAGTGTGAAAGCTTTAAGATTGATGAAGTAGCGTTCCCCCTCTCCAATACAAGGAAATGTATTTGGTGGCATGGACGCACTGGGAAGGAAATCCATACAATGGATCATTCTGGTGGCAGGGCGTATGGGCATGAGGTCTCAGTAACAGCTTTCTCCGTGACCTAGCATTGATCAAAGGGGAACAGCAACAGGCTGTGTGTGTGTGTGTGTGTGTGTGTGTGTGTGTGTGTGTGTGTGTGTGTGTGTGTGTGTGTGTGTGTGTTTTTGGGTCTGAACAAAACAGAGGCACAGAGACACAAGTCTGCTATGCCTGTTATCCCCCCTGTTGTTCACACAGTTATGAAATTTTGTTCAGTAATTGACTGTGATGAACACACAGCACGTGTTACTTAGTGTGCCGGCGCTTGCGCATTCGTACACACACACACACACACGCACACACACACACACACACACACACACACACACACACACACACACACACACACACACACACACACAGGCATAGACACACACACACACACACAGGCATAGACACACACACACACACGCACACAGGCATAGACACATAAACACACAAACACTTGCTTCAGCTTTTATGAATAATTCAAATATTCATTGATTCTCAATAACCTGTGTCCTCCTCTCTCTAGCAAATTGATCCAGTTGACTATAAAAGGCAGTAATTTAACTGTTTTCACCGTTGATATCCCCATAATTTAACGTTATTTGACAGTGATGCTCTGAAATGAGTGTTCCTAAAAGCAGTCAAGCACTGCTAGTGCATACTAGATGTTTAAGCTCTATGCATCAATTTTTTTTATATGAAAGCCACGGTAGCGCTTTATTTACAACTGGATAGAAGTACCGGGTAGAATGGCATAACTGGAAGGATTTAGCAATAAATTATAGAGTACTTACTGCTTATGTATGCTGGAATAACACAAACGTCATGACTTTCAACATCATTCAGCATACTGTATGTATGCAGTAAGTACACAACAATTTATATTTAAGTACTTTTTTTGGTATGCCGGTCTTACCCTCTCCGTACTCAGCACTTCACAGGTCGTAAAATATAACTGTTACCAAAGCCACTCTAGTTTAGCGCATGTTTCACCAAGGGCATCTGTATGAAAGTGGCGTCCCTTTCACCGTCTTTTTTGTCACTGCGACACAGCTGTGGTCAGCAGCAGCACATTGCGGGGCCACAGAGAGCCACTGACTGCAGAGAGAGTGTGTGTCGCATGTGCCATAGGCACGCTGCGTTACGCAACAAGGGCTCACCCTCACTGCTGCGTCTAATCTGACATGCCTGCCTTCAGGTGTGACGCTAGCATTGCCAAACTGGCGGGCGACGTGAGCGCTGGCTCTAAGGACATTCTCAGACTGCAGCAGGAGATCTTGGAGATGCGCTCCAACCTGGAGCTTCGCCTGAAGGACATGGAGCTCAAGGTCAGACACTGAACACAAAGTGATGATGACAACAAAAAAGTAATATAATAAGGCCCTCTTTAATATAAAAGAGCATTCTCTGTTGTTTCACACATCTGCAAAGTCTTGCAATCACTATCAAGTTTTTATTACTATTTTTGGTAACACTTCGCGGTAAGGGTACATGAATCATCATGAATTCATGCATTATTTCATTCATGATAAATTCATGATTCATGCATTACTTCATCTCTGAAAGTCTAATGAGTTATCAGGAATTAACATGAATTCATTGTTTGTCATTAATGACCTCCTGCTGAAATAGCACATGATCTTAAGTATTAGTTACTCTGGGTACATCATCATGAGTCATGATTAATTAGCATGAATCATGATTATTAGCATGATCATGATGAATTCATCATGTTTGTGCCCCCTCAACTAAAGTGTTGACATGGTTAAATTGGTAAAATTTAGTTGATGTATGGGATAGATATGAGGAACTAGGCCAAAGTAGGCTAAATAAGTACTTTTATTATATCAAATTCTTTTGAACAAAAACATCATGATCATGTGTAATTAGTCATGACTCATGATGATGTACCCAGAGTAATTAATGCTTAAGATCATCTGCTATTTCAGCAGGAGGTCATTAATGATAAACAATGAATTCATGCTAATACCTGATGAGTCATTAGATATTCAGAGATGAAGTAATGCATGAATCATGAATGAAATCATGCATGAATTCATGATAATTCATGTACCCTTACCGCAAAGTGTTACCCTATTTTTTTGCCTTTATTTATCATGGTGTGTCAAAAGAGATTGCATTATTTATTTTCAACTGATTAATTTGATTCGAGAGAAATTACCCATCAGCTTGTCTCTTTTCACTGTCCAGTTTATATGAAGATTATTAGATACAGTTGCTAAAGAGAGCAAATTATTCAAATACATATGCATTCACTGTTAGTGCTCAAATAAAAATAATATGTCAGTCGCTGAAATAGCAGAATATTTCAGTGGCTTTTTGCATAGTTCTAGTGGATTGTCAGCAGCACTTAAGTTCCTCTTCCTGAGTCGTTTCACTTTACACACTCTTAAAACAAATGTGTTGGAAATCAACACATTTCTTGTGTAAGGGTAGTTTCAACAAAAGTTGTGTTATATTTCAGAGATTTTTAACACAGAAAGTGCACAAATAACCAACACAACAATGTGTAGCTGCTTTTGGCCAATCAAAGCGTTTGCATGTCAGCGCGAGCGCATTTTTTAAAATTCGCCACCAGGAGTCCATTTTCAACAGCGAGCAGCGAGCATACCAGCTAGGCACAGTCGTCACCCGTCAGCCGTCGCCAGGCTCGTTCCTCTCTGGTAGCTGTTGCATTCAAGGGACGCCACGACTGAGTCACTGAGGTAAGTTAATTTTTTCAAATATAGAATAATATGTACTTATTAGCGGATTCACAAAAAAACGTAGCCGTTTTTAATCGCAATCCGCATTTGACAATCAGTTATCAAATAATAGTCCTCAAATATCGTTAACAGCAGTAGTCCCTTTGGGCCAGTGGACACCAAATACAGTCAAAAGAAGGTGCCTGTTCCTGAATGTTTTCGGTCACAGTGACAGTATACCACAATATAAGTGATATGGCCAGTGGGTTGTGAACGTTGGATTTGTAGTCTTATCTGACAAGTGTAAAATCTAGACTGTCCAATTTGGTTACTTTAACGGACGTTACCAACATGCTAACGTTAGCCCCTGGACTACTAGCGAACTTGATCAATTCCAGTATGCTAACAGGCAGTGGAGCAGTCAGGAATGGATTGCAGCTTGTGGGTTTCTGTATTGGCTCGATAGCAGTAGACTGCGAAAGTGTTGCAAAATGCCATGTACCAACGGGTAGTATTTAAAAAGTTTGCCAATCCATCAAGTGTGGTAAGTTGGTTATCCATTCAAATTGTAGCTTGTCGTGGTTGTACATGACATGTATGTTATTCATAATATTTCGCGCCCAAATGAGTTAGTGCTGGAGGTGAGAGAATTAGCCTATCTGTCACGGTTAACTGTTCATACTCCCGGTCGTTGCCTGAGGAGGGAGATTGCAAACAAAGGGAAAAGAACAAGGTGCTTGTTCATGAATGTTTCGTTTACACTGACAAGATATATATGATATGGGATAGGGCTACTGCGCCGGTGTGTTGGTAAAATCTAGACTGTGTCGTCGAAAGCAAATAGTAGCCTATCGTGCTGCTGCTTTGTTCAGTGTCGGTATGGCAACAGCAGGGTGATGGAAAGCAACACTTCGTAATTTCCACGTTATAGAAAAAATATTCGATACCAGGACGGTGACAGTGGGTGGGATGTTTGAAAAAGAGATGGGATACTTTCAATGCAAAATAAAATAAAGACAAAATAAGTGTTCAGAAGGGTTTTTAGTTTTAGTTTTCAGTTAGAGATATTATGACCAAAGACCATTGATCCCCCCACCCACCCCCATTTTCTTTGCATATATTATTTGCACACTGGTAAATAAATTACTTGATTTGAGCTGAAACAATGAAATATTTGCATTGGTTTTTAGAAATGTAGCCTAGACAATGTAACATTTAGTCACTCCAGCTGTGCACTTATCAAGCAGGCCTATAAGCTTAGTTTGCCTTATGGGCCTGCTGTACCTCCTCCACACAGATGGACAAAATGAATATAAAAGTGTGCATATGTGTTAAGAGGTAGTCTTACCATTGAAAATTGATGTTTAGTTCACATTAATATTTATGCAAATGTGTGATATAATGCCAACATAAATAATTTCTTTTCTCTGTTTCAGCTGCTGTACTAATGGATCCCCCGAAATTGTTAGTCACCGTCTTCATGGACGAGAAGCAAATAAGCAAAAAAGTCCTTCGTTTGAGATCCCTACAAGAGGTTGTTGATGCATGCGCTCCAACCACAGGAACAGACAGCCCAGATTGCTACAGGGTTATGAAGTTCGATACAGACTTCAATGAATTCATAGAGACAGACTCTACTGACAGTGTTGAAGACAAGGACAAGCTCCAAGTATTCTTCAGATCGAGTGGAACCTCAGTATTGGTACGTGTCATAAAGTGTACTGTCATATCCGACTAAAAGCCCTAAAAACATATTTTAAAAAAGAAAAAAACATAAATTCAATCCCTGCCAAGGATGACCTGTACACTGTGTGTTGGACAACTAATAATGGTGGTGTGTGTGTGTGTGTGTGTGTGTGTGTGTGTGTGTGTGTGTGTGTGTGTGTAAATGTTCTAGATTGACAGCGAGTTCGCGAGGATGTTTCCAGACAAAGCAGATGCCTTCCTCCGCAAATGGGAACCCACCATCGTCCCAAAGCTTCTGAAACTCGCGTGCCTTGAGAAGAAAGAAGACTACACAGAGGATGAGAGTGCTGGTAAGGTGGCTAATTTGAAATTATGACTAACAATTTGCAGGTATTGGTGTGAAATCTTTCTTTTCATTTGATTCCTATTCAAGATGTTATAATAGGCCTATTATGCCATTATTCAATGTTAAAAAGCTTATAGTAACAGCTATGTAACATGGACTCTGAACCTCAAGTGCCTTGGTTCAAAAAAGGTGGAAAAACACCGGTTTGAAAAAAATCCTCATATGCTTGGAATGTTGAGCTGTCTTCCTTTTTTGTGCAGAATCAAGTAGCTTCAGAGCCCTCAGGATGCTCGTCCAGTATCTCCCCCCTACTGCATCAGGACGGAGTAAAGGGTGGACCAAATGCAGTGTAAAGGCGGCAATGGCCTACATGTTGGAGATAAAGCCAGTAAGTCTTGAATTGGAAATATAGTTACCAGTAGTTTTCCTGTAGTTTGTTTGCGATGAACAACAGAAACATCAGACTTTGCGCTTCGTTCACAAATTTTTGGTTAAAAGAAATATACACAACTAGATTGCATTGTCACAGAAAATGCTGGAAGCGGGCTTGCCTTTTGGGGCAGAGATGAAACAAAGTACTATTGAGAAAACAAAGCTAAAAGAAATGTTGGAAAAAATCCATCCACCCAGTCAGAAGTTATGGACCAAACAATTCAGCCATCTTGAATTCAGCCATCTTGAAAGTGTTGTAGCTCTGCGTTTTGGGGATATACTAAATGACATACATGGTATTTTAATTTGGCTAAGGAACACTGCATATGATATAATTTTGAAAATCAACATGGGTCCGAGTGGGATTTGAACTCACAACCTCCATATCTGTAATCCAGAACCTTTGTCATTGGTTTGGGAGTATGCTGAAGCTGAGCGTAAATTCAGGAGGATCTGGCGAGAGTCATGCTACTGCTGGCATAGGTGCATCACTAATATCTGTTCTATCTGCACTGTTCATTTTGCAGATGGGAACCAGCATCACGTCACTTCTTCAAACCAGTGGCACGGTCTGTGATTCGTCAAATCAACAAACCATCAATCAACCACGCTTGGTGAGCCTGGGATACCCCAACACAGGAGCCCAATATGTCATAGTGGCCTCAAACGATGCTGTGGCAATTCCTCTACAAGACGAAAGTCTAGCTTGCTGCCTAGATAAACTTTTTAAACTGTATTGGATCTGCAATCTTGCCTATCCAATTCAGCTGGCGTCAGTGTTTGGATTCATGGAGCACGTGTATGGCTTGCAAATATCTGGTGGGAAGAGAGCCAAAATTGTGGAGCTTGTTGCCAAGCTTCAGGTGCTTTAAATTGAAATCATGTATATATGTCCAGAGTGCAAGAGGCTGGTTTCTAAAGATGTACGGAGGCTCATATATCATCTTAAGCATGTCCATGCGTTCTGTGACAGCCAGGATTACACATTAACATGCAGTCAGGAAAATTGCCCAAGAACATACAACAATTTCGTATGTATTACATACATAGTTCCCGTTTCTGAAAGTGTTGATGCACTCTTTTTTCTCCAAATAATTACTGTTAAATATTTTGACGATCACCTTCACTCTTACGTTGTGGAGAAGACAAATGAGTTTGAAATGGTTAATCTAAAAAATATTGCATGTTTTACCTCTTGATTTGTTCACGCATCGTGATTCTGAAAAGCACATAATACTAAGATACAAACTTGTATAGACTTTCATTGATGCTGTGCTATGAGGAAAGTTTTGGTTTTATATATGAGAAAAATGTAAAGTTAAACAATGCAATTATCTTGCTGCAAATGTTATGAAATGTTAAACAATGCAATTATCTTGCAGCAAATTGACCATTCTTAAATATGTGTCATTTGAATAATAAAATTATTGTCAATATGTAATCTCTAAGTTGGTTGTATTTTTTCCCCTGAATTTATGTAAGTAGGTACAGGTGAAATACATGACTTAAATAACATGTATTGATTTAAAATAAAGTAACACAAAAACATGTTGTGGACAGTTACACAAAAGTTGTGTTGAATATAAAGTAACACAAAAACCTGTTGTTAATAGTAACACAAAAGTTGTGTTGAATGTAGTAACACACCCAATGTGTTAAAATCAACAAAAGTTCTGTTGTCCCAATCTGGACATAGAGATGTGTTAAGAAACAACACAAGTTGTGTTATTTTCAACACATGTGTTTTAAGA
>JAODXP020009207.1:0-12947 GCA_027497455.2 Sardinella longiceps
CAATCTCGTTCAATGTATTTGCCACACATTCTGAACTAAACAATATCTTTGGCTAGCTGTATGATTTAAACAAAATGTTTTGGGCTTTCCTTTCCTTTCATGTAATCTTGAGGAGTGTTACTTCTTTTTCCAGTAGTTCCTTGTAGCAATGGGGTGCTAACCAATCTTAATTAAGATGCAAAAGGCATTCTGTTATGTGTTTAAGTTCCTATAACTTACAGTAGGAAAGTTTTTCTTCTAGGCATCTTATTTTTGGAGGTGTTACACATGCATTGCAGAAAAGGGACACAGAGTAAAGTGCCATTAGGTTTCGGGGTTATTTTTTCATTATAACAACATAGGGGTCAATTTAGATTTGTTGTTTACCATTTATTTCAGTGCATAAATAAGTCTATTGACCTTATTTGATGATTGATACTGAGATTGAACTTTATGTGAAGAATTATTGAGTTTTAAGTAGTTATGAATTTATTCCACCATCAATACACATCTATAGGCTAGAAGCATGACAAATTATGCTAGTAATGATCCCAGGGAATGTAACAAATTTTGCCACATATTTTATTTTGATTAAAAATCTTAGCTTCACTAATACAAGCTAACATATATCTTGATTACAAATGCATGTAGAAAGTATATTCAATTATTTAACACTGAGCAATATCTTTCAAGACTATGACTTCATGATGAAAGAGTAATACAAACAAAGCAAAAATCTGACAATATTTCTAACTTCTGGTTGTTCATTCAAACACATTGTGTTGGTAGACTGACAAATGTGTATAACTAGATTATCTTTGTCCCAGAATATAGCAAGCCTGTTTGGTCCATGGGAGCGGGGATGGTTATAACTGATGTTGGTTCTGGAAAGGCAGGTTTAGTGCTTGTACAGTTATAAGTCTTTAAATGGGTCCATTGTTGATGGGCCCTGCCAATGTGGAGGCCAAGTGGCCTTGATACTGGGCCGATCCTTGAGGAAAGCATGGTAGCCACCAAGTTTGGGATATTTTGTCTGGCTCAACCTGTGCAAAAAGATATCATTCAGTTGCTGTTTTCAGGTGGTTAAACAGTTACTGAGTTACAGTAACTTAATTTCTGCTCAAGGTTTACAGTTTCTTTGAGTATTTTTTTGTATTCAGTTATAGAGACACATAAATTATTAAAAACACACAACATGGTTGATCATGCTCTGATCATGTTTTTATTTAAAATATCACTTGTTGGCAATGCTTTATCACACAAACATGTTTACTGTGATATGTAAGTAATATTGTTTTTGATGTTATTTGCATGACATACAACTTACCCCATGCGGAATGCAAGAGCCACAGCAGGGAAACACACAACGTCAGCCATTGAGAAGTTCTTCCCAGCCAGATATGGTCCAGTCTGGGGAAAACATAATGTGAACATGAAGATTTATAATGACACACAAAACAGACTGATGAATAATTTCACTGTTCGCTAGTGTACAGTATGTAGTCAGTTGTGCCACAGCACCCTTGTTTTTCCTTTAACTCTTCCATAAGATTAAAAGACAAATCTGGTGAGAATCAATCAACATTACTGTTTAGTCTATGTAGCACCAAATTCACTCATTCAAATCTCATTCTTATATACAACTACACATTATATACAACTATATCTTCTATACAACTATAAATACAACTCTCAGCAAGGTCAAACAAGAGGAATATTGATTGATTCACACTGGATTTCTCCCTTTAAGAGACTACGAGGTAGTGTGACTGATTCACCTTTTGCAGGTAGCCTTCCCAGATCTGAAACTCAGCCGTTGCCGCCTCCTTGTTCCGCTTCACTGCTGCATCGTGTCTCTCCTCTTCAGGTGTCCTTCGGGTGTATGTAATAAGATCCACTACATGGCACACAAAGGCACAATATCGTCAGTAAGTCTACTACTGCATGGTTCACTCTTATCGGGATGGTCGCTGTCATCGCTACCATCCTTTCTCACTGCTGTTTTTTTTTCTTTAATCACAGATCTGTATTTAGTCACTGGAATACATGCCCTTGCTTAACCAGAAAAACACATCTTATCCCTTTAATTTGCACACCCTGAAAAACACTTTATAAAAATTATTTTTTTGTTTCATCCTGCTCTATTAGCCTGACATATGATGTAGAAAAAAGAATTTTTTTCATAGGGCCTATCGTTCCCATTTTATGAACCTCTACCAAACGGTCACAAAGTCAATTTATGGTAAAAATCAGTTTTTCATTGTTTTGAGCCATTTTAGTGTAAAAAAGTATTATTTTTATTTAAGAAAGTCTACTATATTGAAAAGGCATATGGGAAAAACATTTTCATTGTATTTAAAACTTTTTATTATAAAAGGAAATGCAGTTTTGATTAAAAATAACCAGAAATACAGAGAAAAAAATCGCCAAATGTGCCATATGTCCAGTGAAATGGGCAAACTGCAAGGATGTATATTTTCTCCTTGTCTGTATAACATTTGTAAAAGTAATTAAGTGATACTCTATTGTATTTAATGCAACAGCACCACATTTTAGCACATATAACCATGAATTAGATTAATTGTACTGAATGGGAATGCATGGGAATGACCATTGAGAGTGACCCAATATCATTTAGAACACTTCAATGCAATTGCCTATTCGTTTTGAACTGTCTGAAACCTCTCTTTACTAAATTACCTTGAATCCTGATGCAACTGCACCATTCCTTATTCCACTTTTAGCTGCCTTCTCCCAACTGAATGAGATCTCCATTGAAAACGCATTGAATTGCATTGGAAACATATTTGATATAATTTGATGTAAAACATAGTTAAACGTGACTTTTAAATCTTTAAATGCTGTGTTTACAGTGGTAGCATACATTTAGAAACATTTTTTGATTATTAATATCACTAATTTAGAAACTTGTTGAGAGCCTCTATTATTCTCTATGGGAAACTGACTTTTACCATAAATTGACTTATCAACCGTTTGGTCACACATATCTTTAAAAAAATATTTAACCATGAAGATGTTATTTTCTTTCTTAGGAAAGTGAATCAATATGTTATTTGACTTCATTTAAACATAATTATGAAGAAAAAAAAATCTTACATTTACAATAGTGCTGTCAGTTTAACACGTTAATAACGGTGTTAACGCAAACCCATTTTAACGCCGTCAATTTTTTTAACGCGCGATTAACGCATTTGACCCGCCATTATCAATGGAATATGAAAAAAAAATATCTCCGACATTCCAACACCTCCCGACGTTTCAGTATGTCCTGTGTTTGTAGCCTATTAGGCTTGAAGTAGCCCTACTGCTTAGCCTTGGACCTAGGCTACTCATGCCTACAGTAGCCTACACACGCACTGCACACATGGCAGGGGTGTCTGCACTCTGCTCTGCTGCTCCGATGTCAGTGAAAACAAATATTTTACCGACACAATCGTTGACGTTCGACTCGCATGTTCACATATTTAGGTTGTTAATTAGCTAGAGGATTGATGTTGTCACTTAGAAATCCCTTCTCTTGAACTGAATACCCCGCAAATAGGATTCAAAATTGCAGCGCGAGTGAGAGAGGTGAAACAGGTCGGAGCGCAACTGAGAGAGAGAATGTTTGTGAGCGTCATTTGATGTCAGTGAAAACAAATATTTTAGCGACACAATCGTTGACGCTCACTCATATGTTCGCATATTTAGGTTGTTAACTAGCTAGAGGATTAATTTTGACACTTAGAAATCCCTTCTCTTGAACTGAATACCCCGCAAATAGGCAATATCAGATTCAAAATTGCAGCGCGAGTGAGAGAGGTGAAACAGGTCGGAGCGCAACTGAGAGAGAGAATGTTTGTGAGCGTCATTTGATGTCAGTGAAAACAAATATTTTACCGACACAATCGTTGACGCTCACTGGCATGTTCGTACATTTAGGTTGTTAACTAGCTAGAGGATTCATTTTGTCACTTAGAAATCCCTTCTCTTGAACTGAATACCCCGCAAATAGGCTAATATCAGTTTCAAAATTGCAGCGCGAGTGAGAGAGGTGAAACAGGTTGGAGCGCAACTGAGAGAGAGAATTTGTGCAAACGAGACGCATATAGCCTACCTGATTCTGAACGTATGACCTTGTCACCAAAATGAGAGCTTCTTGCAGGGCAATTGCCAATATGGCAAAATGCATTTTAAAGGTATGCTCATGCAATGTAGGTTTACTCATGTAGACCATAATGCCATATTTTCATTGAGCCTCTTTAAAATACATGTTAGTATAATTTAAAGGGCCACCATCCAGGGTTTTTTTTTTTTTTTTTTGTAAACTTGTGAACTAGCAACATAAAAGACATCAACATCTCTCTGGCAGTACTTGAACCTGTTAATAATTTCTGATGCTGTAACTGGGGTTTCTTTTATTTTAAATTGGTATTCACCCCCACCAATGAATGCAGATAAAAATAAAAATGGGACAAAAAGAAATCGAGGGACATTTAGAATAGAAAGAAATTTGCGATTAATTATGAGTTAACTACGGCAAAAATGCGATTAATCGCGATTAAATATTTTAATCGCTTGACAGCACTAATTTACAAACCTGACAGATGTGAGCCCACAAAATATGGCCGAAATCATACATGTTCCATTCTTCAAATCATGTATACTTAACAGGTGTGGTATTTCAAAAGTAAAGGGGTGCTGACATTTTTTTTTGTGTGCTTAACATGTAGTGCACTAGTGGTAGAAAAGGCTCAGTATGGTTGAATTCACAACAGGTAGAAATATTGTGAATTATGATGCTTTTAAGTGTGGTCTACCAAACGGTTGAGCTGACAATTAAAGGGTTATTGTAGCATATAGAATTTTCACCAAGCTACTCACCCATCTTCTGCTGCAGGTTAGCTGCCTCAAAGGTGCGTTGGTACACAAGAGCTTGTCCTGCGGCATCACTGGGGATAAGTGGGGTCCCCTGGGATTTGAACTGACTCTGTATACAAACAGTCAGACACACATAAATAGCCTTCTTAAACACCTCTAATTACATACAATTTGCTCTCTTATTTATTTATTTTATTAAGTAGACCTACTTGATTATTAATTCCACTATATTAAGCTATAGAGAGGCCATAGTTTATAGACGAAGGTGACAAAATTTGGGCAAATGCTGCTGGACATACTGTAAATGATAGGAAATGGTTAATTTCAATACATTTAAAAGGAGAAACTGTTAGCCTTGATCAGTGGATTTTACCTCCAAATACATGCAAGCTGCAACCGATTCATTAATAACGTTGGTCCCATGGCGAAACGCTGGAAGCTGTAAAACACAACATTGTAAAGAGATGTATGGTAAGTAGACTAAAAAATATTTCACCACAGTTATAAGCCTAAGTAGCCTACCATAGCCTATGTTTTGGTAGCGAGCTAATAGGCCTACTTGACTTAAAAATCTAATGACTTACATTTACTTCAATACATATCCTGAGTTAATTGCATATTTACACTGAATTCACTCCGCTAATATTTTCAATTGGTATATGCTTGGTAGACTGAGTGACTACAACCAGAGACACTGCTACAACGTTTCGGGGAGCCGAACTTTCCACTTTTGGGTAGGCTACTTTGTAACTGGTAGCGCATCACGTGACTACGGACTTAAAAACGAAAGTGTCTGGTAGTATGACTGGGGTAAAGTTCATGTCGAAGTTTAAGTTCACAGAGCTAGGGAACCAGCATACTACTTTTTAGTCTCAACAATGAATGAATATTATTTCTTAAAATAGGTTTGGCCTGTAGGCCTATGCAATTCAAGACTGTTAAAAGCACTAACCACAACGACCGAAACAGATGAGGCTCAGCTACGAAACGCAAGCGTCTCTATAATTTGCAAAAATTATGGAAGCTTGCCTACCTGTCCCCTTGGGTTGATATCAAGCACCTCCTTTGATTTGTGCTCTCCCTTCTCAAAAGAAAGCAACTTCTGTTTATAGCCTTGCAGTTTTTTCTCTTCCAAAGCAATCATGACTCTCCAGCATGGAGGGGAGCCAGAACCCCATAAAAGAAACATATCCGTGGCCATGATTTCACAGATTTAGTAGAATGGTGTGGTCAGGACAGCGTTGGCGTAGCCTGCAGTGCAGCGATTCTATTTAGTAGCCTAACCAAATCTTTTGACGTATTCTTTATATCGTGTCATCAACTGTGGCATAGCACGCCCATTTTATGGCCTGAATACAACATTGTATGGTAAGCCGAATGCGCGTTTATTCAGATATTTTTATATCAGGCATAACTTTCATGTGTGTTAACCATTTCTGTCCACCATAAGTAGTGAGCTGTATTTCTGTGAATTAATTAACTAGTAAGGCCCAAAATAAAGGAAAAGTGTCGGGGAAGGTAGGCTATTCTCTGACCACACTTGGAAAACATGGAATGACACATTCCAAAAAGGAGAATGGAATGACATGGAATGACACATTCCAAAAAGGAGAATCTGTCGTTTATGTCTGTGTGTATAGGCTATATCTACACGCTACTGCAGCTATTCAATAAGGCTTTGTTGTTGTTCATTGTCTTTGTTATTGTTTTTTAACCTTTACTATTTTTGTCAACACCACCAATATTATCAAAATCAATAGAAGCAAGTAGCCTACTTTCCTACTTTTTCCTTGCGACTTTACCACCCTCTGGTGTTCTTTCCAGTTCATTGCTCTTCATAATTGTAATCGAAGGACCTTGGTTTTGGAATGGTAAGCCCAGTCATAAGGGACTGCATTGATTTCCTGTGAACTTGTATAGAGATCTTCTGTCATATTTACACACCCATCTGTTAGTGCTTACTTGGTAGCCTGGGCGAAAGCGACTGTACGGAGATAAAATGTTTAGAGGAGGTACGTACAGTAGGATGGCATCGCCAGGCTATTTACTTGGCTTTTGGATGTGATATTTGGGTTTGTTTACTGTTTGCCCTGTCATGTGTACTCGATTGTGTCTGGAATTGCCCATTAAGTTTGTAATTGCCCGAGTTTTGCCGGTAAAAGAATTTTTTTTTTATTTCTACAGTTACAACATACAATGTCATTATTAAACATTACATTACAAAAATGTCATATTGTGTTAAGAGTTGCATAATAAGGCTTATACAGTAAAAGACAATAGCCTATGTTTGTTTGGCTTTAGGCCTACTCATTCATATGGGGCAATTGGGCCATGCAAAGTTGCCACATTTATGCCACAACCACAATTCTCACCCTAAAATTCCATATTGATACAGTATGTCTGTAGCCTATTCAGCCAAAGAGAAAGGGCTATTCAAAATCACTAAATAAAAGCATGCTCGTTCATCTGTTTTCATCTGTGTAAAATGTCCATCTACAGTATACAGTAACATTAGAAATGCCCTGTCAGACTGTCATGTTCACATAGTGGAACCTGTGTCTGCTCACAGGTGCTGCCCATGGAAGGAGGGGGTGGTTGCTACAGCATTGGTTCTGGAAAGGTAGGCCTCGTAACCCCACAGCCACAGGGAGAATCCATCCAGTCACAAGTCTTTAAATGGGTCCATTGTTGAGGGGCCCTGCCAATGTGGAGGCCAAGTGGCCTTGATACTGGGCCGATCCTTGAGGAAAGCATAGTAGCCACCAAGTTTGGGATATTTTGTCTGGCTCAACCTGTGCAAAAAGATATCATTCAGTTGTTGTTTTCAGGTGGTGAACCATAAACAGTTATTGAGTAACAGCACCTTTCTGTTCAAGGTTTACAGTTTCTTTGAGTATTTGTTTGTATTCAGCTATTCAGCTTTATTTCATATTATGTTACAAAAACTGAGGTACACAAAATGATTAAAAGCATACAACATGATTGATCATATTCTGATTATGTTTTTGTTTAAAATGGCAATTATTGGTAATGCTTTATCACAAAATATGTTTTACTGTGATATGTAAGTAATATTGTTTTAGGATTGGTGTTATTTGCATGATATACAGTACAACTTACCCCATGCGGAATGCAAAAGCCACAGTGGGGAAACACACAACATCGGCCATTGAGAAGTTTTTCCCAGCCAGATATGGTCCAGTCTGGGGAAAAGCATGATGTGAACATGAAGATTTATAATGACACAACACTGTTTGTGCGCACACAAAACAGACTGATGAATGATTTCACTGTTCGCCAGTGTATGTTGTGAGTCTTTAACTTTTCCACGAGATTAAAGGAAAAATCTGGTGAGAATCAATCAATATTACTGTTCAGTCTATGTTCTCTTGTTCTCTCAGCGATGTCAAACAGCAGGAATATTGATTGAGTCACACTGGATGTAAGGTAGTGAGTGATCTGTGTATCAGACTGATTTACCTTTTGCAGGTAGCCCTCCCAGATCTGAAACTCAGCCGTTATTGCCTCCTTTTTCCTCTTCACCGCTGCATCGTGTCTCTCTTCTTCAGGTGTCCTTCGGTTGTAGTGAATAAGATCCACTACATGGCACACAAAGGCACAATCGTGAGTAACTCCATGGTTCACTCTAATCGGTATGGTCACTATCATAGCTACCATCATTGCTACACAGTACAATCCTCTCTCACTGCTGGTTATTGTTTTTATCACAGATCTGTATTTGGTCACTGGACTACACACCCTTGCTAAAACAGAAAAACACATCTTATTGTAGCATGGAGAATGTTCACCAAGCTGCTCACCAAACTTCTGTCTCAATGGTGCGTTGGTACATAAGAGCTTGTCCTGCAGCATCTCTTGGGATAAGTGGGGTCCCCTGAGACTTGAATTGACTCTGTATACACACACACACACACACACACACATATATAATATGCCTACTTAAACATTTGACCTCTAATGACAATCAATTTGCTCTTTATTATTTATTTATTTTACAAGTATTACGTAGGCAAATGCTATGCTGCTGGACAAAGATATAGTTCATTTCAATGCACTTAAAAGGAAAACTGTAATCCAAGACCAGTGGATTTTACCTCCAAATACATGCAAGCTGCAACCGACTCATTAATAACGTTGGTCCCATGCCGAAATGCTGGAAGCTGTAAAACACAACAAGAGATGTATGGTAACTACAGAAAGTAAAAAACATATTTCACCACAGTTACTGTATAAGCCTAAAAACCAAATGTTTTGGCAGAGAGCTACACTTGGCTTAAAAATCTAATGATTTACTTATACTTTTACTACAATACATATCCTGAGTTAATTGCATATTGTAATTCTAATAATATTTTCAGCTGGTAGTATACACTTACAAGTATTACATAAACCTGGTGGTATACTGAGTGGCTGCAACAATGTCAGGGGAGCCAGACTTCTGGGTATTTTGTAACTGGTAGTGTCTGTCACGTGACTGCGGAGTTACAGTAAAAACTAAAGTGTCTAGTGGATTAAAGGGACCATATTATGTAAAAAATCACTTTATAGGGCTTTTGAATGTTTCTTGGGTCTATAGTGCCTCTACATCCACTTTTAGTTTGATATAAAATTGTTAAAATAAACTATTTACACTGTTAGTAACTGTTCAGCTGCTGTGTGCTTAAACCACCTGAATTCTCCTAACTATGTATGTCACAGGGTAAGGTGGCTGGAGCCCCATAACATTGTCAGCCACTTAAGCAGCTGAGGGCAATGAGAATGGATAATTGCGAAAATAAAGAGAAACAAGTTGGCAGTCACTTTGCAGTTGAGAACAAAGAAAATGATTAATTGACTGATTAGGTGTGGCCTGTCATAGGCTACAGGGAAAATCCTCAATGTGTTGGCTGCAGGTGTCTAGTTACCTGGTGCACGCCCCAGCCCTGTTGTGAACATTAGAGCTAAAAAAACCTAAAAAAAAGCTTTAAAAAAAGCATAATATGACCCCTCTAATCTTGAAGCTCAAGTTCACTGAACTACGGAACCAGTCTACTACTAAATTGGTTTGGCCTGTATGCGATTGAAGACTGTTAAAGCATTAACCACAACGACCGAAACAGATGAGGTTCAGCTACAACACGCAAGCGTCTCTACCTTTATGAAAATTATGGAAGCTTGCCTACCTGTCCCCTTGGGTTGATATCAAGCACCTCCTTTGATTGGTGCTCTCCCTTCTCAAAAGAAAGCATCTTGTGTTTATAGCCTTGCAGTTTTTTCTCTTCCAAAGCAATCATGACTCTCCAGCATGGAGGAGAACCAGAAGCCCATAAAAGAAACATATCCGTGGCCATGATTTCACAGATTTAGTAGGATGGTGTGGTCAGGTCAGAGTTTGCGTAGCCTGCAGTGCCGCGATTCTATAAAATAACCTAATCTTTCGACGTAGTTTTTATCATCAACGTTGACATAGCATAGCACGCCCATTTTAGGGCCTGAATACAAGATTGTAAAATGAGAAACTTGATAGCACGTTTAAAGGAAAAGTGTCAGAAGGTAGGCTGTTCTCTAACCACCCTTGGAAAACAAGCACCGTCATGACTGGTCAGCTTTTTCCCCCATGACTTGGCATGACACATTCCAAATGGAGAATCTTCTGTCACCTTGATTGGCCTATATTGGCCTATAGGAGGTGTGAAGGGATGTTGGTGAGGTTCGGGTAGGCTACGTTACACACTACATAATAATGTAGCCTGGCAAGCCATATCATACTATAACATTACACCGTCAGGGTACGTCTAAAACTCTAGGCTAACTACATGTCAAGTGAATCAAATAGGCTATAGAATGTGCTCGGGCATGTACAGGGGCGTCACCAGCTTTTTGAATGTGGGGGGGACCAACTGGCGGGGGGTCTGGTGGTCCTCCCCCAGAAAATTTTTAATATATTAGATGCATTTTCCTGCATTCTGGTGTATTTTTAATAGAAAATTTTTCCAACAAAAATCAACACTTTTCACAATTATTTGCCTGCATGTTGAGCCTGCCTCTGACTCACTCTCATTGAGATTGAGATGGATTGACTATTGGACATTTTTTCTATCAACAATAGCATATTTTCTGTTTTCTTTAAATATTGACATATAAACAAGTGTTATTGCTTGAGTTTCAAGTATAAAACACATGGCATCCGAAAACATTATTTTGTCTAGTAGGCTGATTTTAGGTTCAGCCTATTTGTCATAAAATGGTGTTTTCATGACAAATGTAGTTTTTAAAATTCAAACTGATGACAAGACCACTAGTTGAAATAACAACAATTAATCTATATTGGTATACACACCAGAAATAGGCTAGGCCTGATTCACTCACTATGTTTGCTATTTCAAGCAGTGAATCAATAATAGGCTTAACTTAGGCTATAGCCTAGGAAAACTCATTCTTGACAAGGAGCTGTGTTTGAATTAGCCTAAAGTCATTAACATTACATTAAGATAGCTTGATACATATCCTAAAGCTGACTAGATCAGGGGTCTCAAACACATATGAGCTGGGGGGCCACTACGGTCAACATTATCTGACTGGAGGGCCATGTCAGGGGTCAATGGTATTCTATTCATTTATTTATTTATGTTTATTTAGGCCTAACAGGGACCTGCGCATTTCCTTTAAAATTATTTAGCATGTTTTTTAATCTAAAGATGTGATAGGCTTATTCAATAGGCTATTAGGCCTAGGCCTATATCTCATCATTGAATGCCTAGCATTCTAGAAGAAATATCTTTTTACTTTTCAATATAGGAGATTGTCTGGAATCTGGTGATATAAGAATCATGATAAAGGTATTCTATAAGACTTTGTAATTTGCAACAATAAAGCCTACTGTACTGTATGTGCTGACAATATTTCATTAATTATTATTAATTAATGTTATGAATATTAATCTATTACTATTTTAGATCTTGAAACAACATTTCTAGCACCTGTCCTGACAAACAGTAAGTTAAATGTTAGTCCTGACGATCAGGGAGCTAAAAACGACTTTCACTATGAAAAGGATTCATCTATTTGGGGATGACAGCATTGAAGACAATGCAGAAATGTTATAGATTTCAACATCGGATTACTCGGGAACCGCTAATCACAAAGACGATTGCTATGCATCATTGTAATCTGTAGGATCTGCTGTTTATTTTGATATGTGTTTGCCATAGTTAAGTTAAGAACCCGTGAGATATTACACAGCAGAGAACAATGTATGACATAGACGCAGAACTGTATTAGTGACCATAAGTTTGACATAAATTCATCGCTAATTATCTCGTAATGCGTTCATCGCAGAAACTTACTAGTAGCACTGTTGGAAAGGCCAGTTCATGTAGATTGCAATGATGCCCTTATAATTTCGGTACAATTAAAACTCAGCCAGTAGCATACAGAGAAGAATGGGTGTGCCCGGACAGACGATTGCATGCAGGGATGTGTGCTGACAATATTTCATTAATTATTAAATAGGCCTATGTTATGAATATTATATATAATCTATTACTATTTTGGATCTTGAGACAACATTTCTAGCACCTGTCCTGACAAACAGTTACTTAAATGTTAGTCCTGACGAACAGGGAGCTAAAAACAACTTTCACTATGAAAAGGATTCATCTATTTTAGGATGACAGCATTGAAGACAATGCAGAAATGTTTTTGACATAAATTCATCGCTAATTATCTCGTAATGTGTTCATCACAGAAACTAACTAGTAGCACTGTTGGAAAGGCCAGTTCGTGTAGATTGCAATGATGCCCTTAAAATTTCGGTACAATTAAAAATCAGTGAGTGGCATGGTAGAGAAGAATGGGTGTGCCAGTCGGGAGTGGAATGGACAGACGATTGCATGCAAGGAGGTGTTGTTGGTAATGCAAATCGCGAGTGGATTTTCAGCGCTTTGTTCTCTATTCGAGAAGTGGAATGGATTCGCGATAGATTAGAAACTCTGCTGGATAATTTTGTCATCAAATCTGGGTGGGTCCAAACGTAAAATTTTGAAATCTGACGGGGTCCTGTCCCACTCACGTTCTATTACAGCGAC
>JAODXP020009208.1:0-13420 GCA_027497455.2 Sardinella longiceps
CTCTTCAGATCACAATGAAAAAATTCTCATAGATACATATATGGGATAGATATTTAAAAATAACAATTTAAATGTTATGGACCTTTCCTAAAAAAAACTAGGGACTTTTGAAATGACTCATGGCAAAGGTGGAAATTTGATGCTTTTCAAAATGCACAACTTTGCCTGTCCATATTTCAGTGGGCTTTTAAGACAGCACTCTGACATTTGGCAGAATCAGAGCATGGGTCCTACACTTTTGAAACATATTTTTATGATGGTCACTAGGTCAACTTACAGCCATTAGGTGGCCATTGAAAACTCAACTTTTCAGTTTTGGAGCCTTGTTTTGGGGCCTCTCACTGCTTGTGCAAACACGTAACCTTGCTCAATCATAAAGATATGAGCACATTGGGAGGTCCTGTTTTGAAATATAATTGGTTGAAGATTGCAAAATGTTCAAGTACTGATAGAGAGGATGTTTCATTTGGCAAATATGAAATTGAAATTGAAATTAGACGACCATATCTTTGTGCGCCATCAGCAAAAAAGGTTGAAACAAATTTTATTATGTTGACATGTATCTAATCTATTTGTATTCTAAATATATTGGAGGCATTTTGCTTTATTAACCATTAAATGCCATTTATTAACTGCATAAATTACATACATCGATAAGCCCACTACAAATACGTGAAATTGAAAACAGCACCGTCATGTGGACAAAGCTGAAAAAAAAAAAAAAAAAAAAAAAAACGTCAGTATTGAAGCCATGCTGGAGGCACCTGACAAACATACAAAGGCATGCTTGAGTCTCCAACAGTTTTGGTGGTATTATAGTTTGAAGTTTCCAAATATTTTTTTGGAATAGGGAGTGGGTTCATTCAAAGGTATAGTTTATAGTTTTCTTAGAAATATTTGAGATATTGAGGTATAATTTTGCACACCTTCCCTTGAGATGTGTGGCTACATAATCAAAAGCGCACATTTAGGAAAGACATTCATGTATTTTGGGCCAAATTGCTATGACAAATATTTATATTTGAGTCAGAATAGGTGCCAAAAAAGTCACTCACAAATAGACCAAATTGAATGACATACACTCTGCATAGTCTTTTCATCATGTGTATTTATTTTTATTGTGATCTAGTAAAACACACAGTTCTCTGTAAAATGCAATGTCTAACCCTAAAGAACTGCTAGCGTGTAATGTCCAGGAACAAGTGAGTTATTACATGACTAGCTAATAAACACTGAATCTAAATAATTGGGGGAAATCGCCAGCATTATCTGATGTACTGAAATCAGACAAATTTTGAACTTTCCCTCAGATTGGTAGATGATAAGACAATAATGATTTCTAGATGTCAAGTGAGTATGCTCAACAACAGGATTGTTGCTGTTTTCAATTGCACAAGAATGGAGGTTGCTGATGTACATACACTTAGCATAGTTGATGTCTGAACACTATGTCTCACTCTAAGCAACTCAATAAGGGTTACCTTGATGTCACTCGTGGTTATGGGTAATTGACATTTTGAGTCACCATTACAGAGAAGTGTAGTCCTACACACATGGTCAGACTCACCCTTAACATTTGGTTGTGTCTGCAAATTGATTGTCAGTACTGGAGTTTTGAACTGAAGTATTTGACTTTACCCATATTCTACATTCTGGGTTCTCTTGAACTCTTCTAAAACACCCATTTGAGGGAAATTATATTGCAGAATTGTTCTGAGCCTAATGTGTTGTTCAAGAAAGCTTTGGTCTTAGTGTATAGTCCTTATATCTGAAGAGAGATGTGGAATTCTCCTTTTCTAAGTCTTGAAGTAGATTCTGTAAGCAGTGTCTAAGCTGAATAGCTAGATTGTCTGAGGGGTGTATTCACCTTTTTTGTTGTTGTTTCAAACAAAGTGATAAATTTACAGACATTTGATTTGATATTGGTCATTTACCTTTAGTCTACTACCCCAAAGGAGACCATTCTCAAGAATAATAGGTTTAGCAAACAGTTATAAAGATTCACAAGTGATTTTATATATATATATATATATATATATATATATATATATATATATATATATAAAACTTATTTTCATATTCCAAATCAAGATTGCCATCAGATTTCAAGAATAAATCTTCAAACAAGAAAAGTAAACGCAGCATCTATTGAGTGTTGATAGCACAACGTGTAAGGAAACAGCCTAGCACTCTTGTAAGCTAATAAGATGGTTGTTCTATACTTGACTGTCCTCTTACTCCCCTGAGAAAGACACTTAGTTTTGATACTTTTGTATTGTTTGCAATATATTTGAGTGGTAGCTTTCTTTATCTAATCAAGTAATGTTGCCTAATAATTTTCTTACAAAAAGCAAGACATAAACGATGTAATACCTGGGAATTGAACCCTGGTCAACTGGTTGTTAGTCTGTGACCTAACCACTGTGCCACCACATCCTCAGTCTAAAAATTGCTCAAACAGGGTTACCACTTTGGCTTATCTGGTTAGTCAGCACAACCCTCCATTGAAGTTATCATAGGTGCATATCTGCTGTAAATAAAATTAATTTACTTGGTGATCGAACAAAAAGCCACCTAGATATTTGGACCACAGATAATATGAGTGCAGACGAACAAAGTAGACAAATTTCAACTGTTTTGTGTGATGGCGCACAGAGCTATGAGCATCTAAAATGGCACTTCATTTCATATTTGCCTAAAATAATTGCCTCTAGCTTAACATCACCAATTCATGGCCATATATTTTATTAAAATTCTAAAAGAGGAGGTTCCAAAGTGAATATATATAACAAACTAATAAGGTTTTGAGTGTCATATGAACTGTGAGAGGCACACGGAAATGCTACAAAAATGTAAAAGGTCCAATTTTGAAGAGGCCCTTAAGGACAGTGCCTTCAATTTGCCACAGAAGTGACATCATTACTCAAAGGTTTATTTCCCCAACATTTATGTGCCAAAATTTCAGGATGGTAAGATCAAGGCGCAATGAGATATTTAAAGGCAAAAACTGGAATTTTCAGTACCTCAAAATTATGCTGAAATTTTGGGAAGCTCTAACTTTTGTTAGGAACATTATCAATGTTTAAAAACACAGTTTTGTCCTTCTTAGGCACATGTCTACTGGTATTCAAAATTTGAAGGGAATATGAAGAGGGTTTGTATCACCACCCGCATGATTCTTACAGAAACTGACTCTTAAGCTACTTATTTCATAACTCTTTTTCATTTAATGGCTCCTTTATTTTGTATTTTGATAAATTGGTTCTATAAGAGAACAATTAGGGGCCGGTGTGTAGGAGCCGCATTTCATTTCAGTTTTTTCTGTTACTCATATTTCTCTTTATTCTTTGCAATCTTCGTGTGAGTTGGCACCCTCTACAGGTGGCGAGGGTGCAACAGCTTAAAAGTGGTGCCTGACTGGGTGACGAGGAGAAGGCGGGTCAGCGTACAGTCTTTTGACCTCGGACTTGGAACTCAGACCCGGACCTCAAACCTCAGATTCACCACCTGCTGCTATACCAATGGACTTTATCATTTAATCAAATGATCTATTTTCATTTCAATACAAGTTGTTAATAATAAATCCCATTCAACTTTAATTTCTTTTTCCGGACTTTATTTTACTTTTTCTGTGAGTCATGACCATGCCTGCATTCTCCAACAAAGGAAAACATTAAGAACACAGGACAAGGGTTATAGGGAAAATTCTATTGGAAAATTGGTTTTACCAATACACGCCAAGTGTGTGGTATTGTGGAAAATGCTGCACTCCAAGAAGTACAGTGTTAAGTGAATCTTCCTGGAGGAAATGGCATGTAATGGCCAAATACGCATCCATATTAATGCTGGTCCACATATCAGCAGTAGGGCTGAAAAGTTGTGTAGCAAATAAAAGCAAAGCAAATAAAAAAGAAACTTGAATGTACACATGTAGGCCTTTGCAATAGCCTTGTATTTGTTTTCAAACTGTTCTGAAATTGCTTGCTTTACAAAAGGTCAGAGGGATGTGTGAGCTACAACCACTAAATGGAAAGAAGACCAAATTATAGAGTAGAAATGGGGTCAGATACACTTGCAGACAGGCTGGAGAAGACTATTGTTTGAGGTTCCACTTAGGCTACGTGCGGGGGGGCTGTTAGGCGGGGGTCTTTACATCCTGCAAAGACGTGTCAAACAGCTCAACTGCTCAAAGCCTTCCTGTTTGTGGTTTGAAAAAAAAAAAAAAAAAAGAGTTAATGAAATTTTTTCCTTGTATGTTTACATAGACAGATTTATGTTGTGTGATCTCAATGGTTATCTGATTATTTAAATAGAAAATCTTCACTTACTTTTGTATTGTGCTGTATCTGTGAACTATGTCTGACATTCTAGTGCTATTGGCTTGTCAATAATGTAATAATTTCTTTTCACTTTAGTGAATATCACTTAATTCACTCAAAGATTTTTTTTATTGATTGGTTTATTGCCACATGGCCTATGGCCATTTGTTGAGTTAAAACCACTATTTGTCAACTGAATGAATAAATATTGAAGAATAAAACAACTATTTCTATAACTGCATAAATATTCAGCATGATTAACCACATCAGTCACACCAGTAGCATATTACAAGTCTTTTGTGATCAGATGTTCAGAGACTTTCACAATGATCTTGTGTTGTTGCATTGAGGCTTATCCATGAAGCCTTTTGTTGGTTGTTGTTTTGTGATCTGTGTTAAGAGCTTTTTTTTCCCCAAAATGCTGTCAATGCAAATTTCAAAAATAATGTGCTTTATATATCCTAGCCTACCATAAGAGAAAAAATCTTTACATGGGTCCAATGTGCCAGACAGTAACACTGTATGTGTTTGACACCCAAGTACAGTAGGTACAGTATAGGCCAGAGTCAGGAGTCTCATTACAGGTGGGGGAAGTATAATGTATTGATTTTTGTTTTGGGGGTACACTCAGACCCCGCGCCAGACGCAAATCGTTGGGCGGGCACTGCGTTACTTGAGGGGGGCACCAATTTTTTTTTTAATCTGTGATATTATTGGCAAGGACGTGTCTAGAAAAAAACTTAGATACTCTTTTCTCACATTCGCATAGGATAGTTTGTTTGGGTTTGAAGGTAGAGGACATTGAGTGCATTATTTATGTCTATGCGCTTGTTGCACTCTACTTTTGCATTATCATAATGCCGTTTTTTTAAACGTAGGCAAGCCAAGATTTTGCACAACCCAGGAAAAATTGATTGTGACATTGTAGGCTTGGATTCGCACAATATTATGAGTGAAGTATGCTTATTTCGAAGGAATTACTCGCCTGGTTTAGACTTCACCAATTTATCAGTTGCACTCAGCCTACAGCTGTCCGCTGTAGCAGGGGAGAGGGCCATTCCCCCTCCCCTTTCCCCTTCCACTGGCTGTGAGAGCAAAAGCACACCTGCACGAAACGAAGGGCGCTCACTACTCGCAAATGGCCCATTATCAGAAAAATTTAATTCACATACAGTGCACATGATAACCGATGCTTTTTTAAGTAATAAAATAATTTCTTTTAAAACTTAAGAAGGTAAATGTCGTAAAACATGGATAATAGTAGAGAGGCTGCCATAATTTTATACCTATTTTACCGAAGGCTGCGCCACAGGGCCCTTGTGGGAGTGGTCACATGGGGCAGAGCAGGCCTATAGGATCCTTTCCGACTCAAGTGAACTCCAGGGGGAAGGAGAGGCGTCGCTTGGTCCAAGAGGAGGTGAGGGCAGCGGAGGAGGAAATCAGATCTTGCAAGTCGGTGGGCATGAGGCAGCAGGGGGCCTGGACGAGATGGGAGAATGCGTTAGAGAGGAAAGTGACCTGGACTGATATCTGGAGAACTGAGCCTCATCGCATTAAATTTCTCATACAGGCTGTATACGATGTGCTGCCCAGCCCATCTAACCTGCACACTTGGGGCTTAGCAGAGTCGCCAGCTTGCCCATTGTGTTACAAGAGAGGCACCTTAGCTGCATTCTGGAGCCGTTAGGCTATTGGATGGATCCTGATGGACTGATCAAAATGGACTATCTTTTTATTATTATTATTATTATTTGATGCTTTTATTACTTTATTATTTTATTTTATGATTTTATTTTATTATTTCATTATTTATTAATTTATCTGTTTATTTTACTTCTTCTCTCTCTCTCTCTCTCTCTCTCTTTGAAAACACATTTCACTACATGTTTTACGAAAGTATTTCATTGTATGTGACAAATAAACCCTTGAACTTGAACTTGAAGCAGCTGCACCACAGCACTAGGAGAAGGGCGTTACCGATGGAGGCACGACCAAGTCCTGAAGACCATCGCTGAAGCCATCAGCACAGGGCTGGCATGGGCAAAGCAGTTCCAACCCCTCAAGAAAGCCATTGCCTTTGTCAGGGCTGGGGAATCAGTTGCCCCAGCCAGAAGACCACCAGCAGAAATCCTGACCTCTGCAAGGGACTGGCAGCTGCTAGTGGACCTTGAAAAGCAACTCAAGTTCCCAAGCCACATTACAGCCACCACCCTTCGCTCTGATGTTGTACTTGTGTCAGACGCCACCAAGCAAGTCGTCATGCTGGAGCTGACAGTCCCGTGGGAAGACTGCCTGGAAGAAGCCTTTGAAAGGAAGCTCTCCAAGTACTCAGGACTGGTCAGTGACTGCCAGCAAGCAGGGTGGAGGGCTAAGTGCCTCCCAATTGAGGTAGCTCTGCAGAGGCTTTGCAGCTCGGTCGTTGGCCAATACACTGGGATACTTAGGTATTGTCGGACACCAGAAGAGGAGAGCCATCCGCAACACCACAGAAGCGGCAGAGAAGGCCTCAAGATGGCTGTGGCTCAAGAGAGGTGAGCCATGGAGTCGTGGTAGATAGAGAGCCATCTGGACACAAGCTGGGGTCTGATCAGCCCCAGCTGGGTCACCTGGATGAGGGTGTATGATGTTGAAAGACCCAAAACACCCAATGATTCCAGGGACATCACTGATGATGTGTCCAGTTGCATCAGCAGATGTATCTCCACAGTACATACCACTATACCATTTAAAAATATTAATGGCAGTTACTGACACAGGCTTGTTCAACTGTTCAACTACCAATGGGTTTTAATCTTGCCTTAATAATTGAAATTAAGCCTCTTTAATTCACTTTTTTAATTCATTTATTTCCACATGTGGTGCGAAGTGGTATTGCAAGATCCTTCCAAATTCAGCATGCAGTCAGCATTTAAAGAATTAAATTTACCATTTGAACAATCCCAATAAAGGAGTTCAGTAACAACATGAAATTTTCATCAGATCAGCTTTGAATACATTGTAAAAACTTGACTTTCTTTGAAAATGATGCCTATTTGAAAAATATGTTCTGTTCTGGATTTCTGAAATTGACAGGAAACGGTAGTTCTATTTGCAAAATTTCAGTGTGATTAACGTCATTTTAATGGAGCAATGAATGTCAGAAGTTAGACAAAATGCTGTGTTGACCAAAATGCGTAAATGGACTTCAGATTTTTAAAGGCTGTGATTTTACCCATGAAGTGTATAAGTATGTGTATACAGTAATACGCATTGTCTGCAGAAAGTGAATACCAGCCTTAAAGGAGAGTACCGGAGTGAATTCAAACATAGCCCTGTTGAAAGAGCTTGCTAAATGCGCTAGTTAGCGAGGTGAACAAAATAATTTGGTACAGCACAGACCGAACGTGAATGCAGAAGCGAACAGACACTTTACACTGAATCAATGGGACCTGACTGTTGGAAACCGAAAGTAAGATCTGAGGTTACATTGACTCAATGTAAAGTGCTTCGCGCTCGTGTCAGGTCTGTGCTGTTCGAAAATCTTTCATTTCATGCGAAATATATTGCTGTTAGAAGGCTCGTGCAGCAGGGCTATGCTTAAACTTAATCCGGTATATTGCTTTAAATGGCCAGGCTAACAATTATTTGCTTGGCTACAATTTTAAGAAAAGTTGTGTAGCAAATAAAAGCAAAACAAATAAAAAAGAAACTTGAATGTACATGTAGGCCTATGCAATAGCCTTGTATTTGTTTTCAAACTGTTCTGAAATTGCTTGCTTTCCAAAAGGTCAGAGGGATGTGTGAGCTACAACCACTAAATGGAAAGAAGACCAAATTATAGAGTAGAAATGGGGTCAGATACACTTGCAGACAGGCTGGAGAACATGCACAAACTTTTGTCTTAGAAAACAGCACAATTTCAGTAAGTGTGTGGGGTGGGTGGGTGGTTTGGTGGCGGTCTTTGCATCCTGCAGCTCAACTGCTCGAAACCAGCCTTCCTGTTTGTGGTTTTAAAAGAAAAAAGAGTTAATGAGTTTTTTTCGTTGTATGTTTGCATAGGGTTAGATTTACGGTTTACGTTGTGTGATCTCACACGTACGTTTACTTTGTGTGATCTCACACACGTATTCAATGGTTACGCGTATTCAATCTAATTATTTAAATGGAAAATCTTCACTTACTTCTGTATTGTGCTGTATCTGCTATGTCTGACATTCCAGTGCTATTGGCTTGTCAATAATGTAATAATTTCTTTTCACTTTAGTGAATATCACTTAATTCACTCAAAGATATATTTTATTGATTGGTTTATTGCCACATGGTCTATGGCCATTTGTTGAGTTAAAACCACTATTTTGTAAATGAAATTGCAGAATAAAACAACTATTTTTATAACTGCATAAATATAGCAGCATAATTAACCACATCAGTATATTTACAAGTCTTTTGTGATCAGATGTTCAGAGACTTTCACAATGATCTTGTGTTGTTGCATTGAGGCTTATCCATGAAGCCTTTTGTTGATTGTTGTTTTGTGATCTGTGTTGTTTGTTCAAAAAACTGAAGAGCTCTTTTCCAAAATGCTATCAATGCAAATTTCAAAAATAATGTGCTTTATATAGCCTAGCCTACCATAAGAGAAAAAATCTTTACATGGGTCCAATGTGCCAGACAGTAACAATGTGTTTGACACCCAAGTACAGTAGGCCAGTATGAGTCAGGAGTCTCATTACAGGTGGGGGAAGTATAATGTATTGATTTTTGTTACACTGGGGTACACTGTCAACATTTTAGTCATAAAATGCCGTGATTCAGTTGAAGCTTGGAAGCTGTTTCAGATGTAAAATGCCACAAAGGATGTTCTGATTTAAACCTAGTATTATATTTACACTGGTATTATTGTGTTTCACCACATACAGTAGGCTATAAGACGTTGCTCTGTCATCAACTCAAAAAAAAAAAAAAAAAAAATTGGGTCAGGCTACCTTAACATTTCTCTGCTATCTTGCTCCGCCCATCTAGCATCTTGGCCAAACAAGTGAACTGACATCTCCCATGTGACACCCTGTGTTTGCCCAACCCCTCTGGCCAATACTTTACAGTATATGGATACCCTAATACATGATGTTGTATAGATGTATCTGATTGTTCAACATGGAGCTTAAGTTAAGATTCATACTTGCTATGATGTTAATCTCCAAAGGTAAGACCTTAATTTGGTATACGATTCACACAAAATTCTTAATTCAAACTTTGTAGACTTTGTCCCAGTTGCTATAACTTTCAACAAAATTGACATTGACGACATCATTTTGAGTGATGTGTTTTTTTTTTAATATATTTGTTTGTCGATTTAGTCTTTAAAAAAAGGAAGAAAGAAAAAACATTTGATTTGTGTTGTACTGAAAACATTTAGGACTATCCCTCGTTTGCTATCATGGTTCTGCACCTGACTTGGAAGGGAACGCATTTAGATGTAAAGAGGGCGAAGTTTGTGGAGCCTATACAATTAGGACTGGTAAGTTGCAGCAATCAACCTCATGTGGTGGAATTCCGTATGTGCATGTGTTTGTTTTAGAGTGTCAGTGCACTATGGTTCCAAAACAAATGTAAAGGACAGGTTATTTTACCTTCACTTTGTCAACATAGAAAACTGTTCTACATCATTTTTCCATGAAAATGACATTTTACAAGCGCCTATTTAATTTTGGTCCAGCCTCAAACACATTGACAAGACTTTTTTGTTTGCATTATAAATAACTAATGACATGAAAGGGTACATGATATGATTTTTATTATTATTATTTATATTTCACGTTTTCACTTGCTTCTGTTTTTGATATGAAAATGTTGATTGTACGCAGATTCTCCATCTGCTGTAGCCCACAGAGCCTTACACTGTCTTGCTGCTTGTAAACGATTGAATTTCGTGCATCTTAGACTGAGTTTGCACAACGGCAGCTAGCACTAACTGTATGAGGCATGTCAAAAACGAAACCTAATCGATTTGCTTTAGTTTTCAAAAGCCCCATTCTGTTACCGTTGACCAAAATGTCTTGCGTCTCAACCCCAATGCCCCAGCACAGTGACGGGGACACTGTGCTGACCAGATAATAAAATTATTCATTTCTCATAAGCGCTGTAAGAAAGATTGCTAAGTCTGACTGACTACCAAATACAACACTCAGCAAGAATTAATGGCTACGGGAAGTTATCAAACAACTGGTTAAAATGCAGGAAATGGCAACTTATTTTTTCAAAGATTTCTTGGAGGATCCCAAAACCCTCCTACTACTACCCCAAACGTGGTAGCCTACGTTTTGTAGCCTATACGTGCCCCCTTGAAAAAAACTCTGGCGCCACCTCGGCCCCCTTAGTAAATTTGGTCTAGAACCGCCACTGACTGAGAGTCAGGACCTCGGTTTAATATCTCATCCGAAAGGTGGCCTCTCCTGCAGCAGGGTTTTGGGGTCCTCCAAGAAATCTTTGAAAAAATAAGTTGCCATTTCCTGCATTTTAACCAGTTGTTTGATAATTTCCCGTAGCCATTAATTCTTGCTGAGTGTTGTATTTGGTAGTCAGTCAGACTTTGCAATCTTTCTTACAGCGCTTATGAGAAATTAATAATTTTATTATCTGGTCAGCACAGGGGCCACAGCAGGGGCCAGGGTCACTTCTCCAGGGGCACAGGCCCCTGTTGGCCCCTGTCTAGAACTGCCTATGCTCTCAGTGGTCATAAAAGATCCCATGACACTTGTCGTGGGGAGTAGGGAGTTTCCCCGGTGTCCTGGCTAAACAGTCCCCCCAGGATTTCGCGGGCCTTTTTTGTGATTGTTGCGATCAAAAATGCTTGATTTCGCGGCACATTTTCTGAAAGGTTGCGCTGATTTTAGGCATTTTATTGCAAGAAAATTGCGGGGGCCAGGAAAAGTTGCGGAAAGTTGCGTGTTTTTTTTTTTGTTTGTTTTTTTTTAAAGCAGCACATTTTGATGTGTTTGATGATGGTAGGTGGTTATAGCTATGCAGTGAACAATGCCATATTGCAACTATAGGTTTTCTTTTATCTTGGGGTTGTTTACCATCTAGAACTGTAGAATGCACATCATGGATGGCTGATGGCAATTATGGTTTTAGTTATCAACCCTTTATATGACTACATGCCATCCAAGTTCATCTGTAAACCAGAACAAAATATTATATTAAAAATATATCTGAAATAGTGATGAAAGTGCTGCTTTAAAGCAAAGAAGGAGGGAGTGGTTGTCGCATGTCATCATCTTCCGCTTCATCATATTCATCACCATAACCTTAATCATATTGGGCTTGATTGATTGCACTAGTAGACTGTGACTAAGCATTAGTAAAACTGTGGTATACCTAATGTGAAGCCATTGCCAGGGAGCTACCACTCTTTATATATTTAGAAGCTACAAGTGAAGTAGTTCCACAGCAAAAAGCAAGGCATGAGCTGTACTTTTTGTCATACAATAAATAACTGTGTGCCAATTACTTGGCTGAAAATTAATTTAATTTTAATGCAAAAATATAAAAGCCATCTAATAAGCTTTGTACTTCATACAAGCCAAAACAGAATTTGATATCTTAAAACATGGAAAAGATGCAGGCTAGCTTATACAAACCGAAAAAATTGACTGTTCTGAATTCTGATAAGACCTAAGAATGGGAACAAACTTAATGTGCGTTTAGTGTCCAATGACAAATGTGGCTCCGTGAAAATCAATTTTGACGAATTCTTCGTGGAGATAGTTCTACAGTAGCCTACATTAGCAATAACTTTCAACTCCGCTTGAATTAGTCATTTAGATAACTTGTGATTTTGGAATCCACACGCGCGCGCGCACATGGAGGGAGAAGGAGAGAGAGAGAGAGAGACGCGCAACGGAAGAGAGCTCATTAAGTTCAATTGCGTAATTTAAGGTAACTTGCCTCATAACATAAACGTAACGTAAATGGCAATAGCCTAAATGATCAAGAATATTGTGATTAGCAGCTGTTTTGAACAGTAATATTTGCACTGCAAAACAAGGAGCAGGAAAAGCCCTGCACCCGCTGATCTTTCACTCGCGAGTGATCGGTGATATTTTGAGCAACCTTCCAGGAAGTTGCGGGAAAGGTGCGGTGATTCCTCAAAATTGCATGGCCGCGATGAAGTGGCGGGGATTGGTTGAAGTTGCATTGAAGTTGCAAATAGCAACATCGCGAAATCCTGGAGGGTCTGGCTAAAGTCCCAACCTGGCTCATTCAATCTGGCCCCCTAATCATCCCCCACTGTAATTGGCTCATTCAATAATTCCCTCACCCTCCACCTCAAGCTAGTGTGTGGTGAGCGTTCTGGCGCATAATGGCTGCCGTGCATCACCCAGGTGGGTGCTACACACTGGTGGTGGTCAGTGACATTCAGTACTCATACTGTTTTGTGTTAACCATGGTCAATCTATGCATCAGACTTTACGGTTACTTTATTAGGCCCCAGGCAGGTAGGCCGAGTCCATGAGGCGTGGATCTGCCCAAGGTTTCTTCCTACAAAACAAATTATTTACAAAGCAAAGGGAGTTTTTCCTTGCCCCTGTTTCTCATGGACGCTTGAGCAATAGAGCTCTTGTTGAAATTTGACCGGATTTCCCCTTTAAGACTACGCAGGTGCGCACAGTAACTAAAATAAAGAGATGGGAAATAGTATAGAAGCAGGGCCGGTTCTAGCCTTTTTGGTGCCCTAGGCCAGATTTGAGTTTTGCCCCCTTTTTCTAAAAATATGAGAGAAAAACTGAAGAAAAAATGTAAGAAATGTATTGTGATGCCCCCTGATATTTCGCCTAGAACCGGCCCTGTATAGAAGCATTTATAGGCTACTCTTTGGAGATAGCATATTGGGAGTTTTCCCCAGTTTTTTTTTTTTTTTTTTTAAATATACAAGAAAGCAATGTTCCAATGCGGGAAACTGTATTCGGCAGAGCTTTTAAGGTAAACTTTCGTAGAATTGTCACGTTATTCTGGAAGCGGTACATGAAAAAGGGTAATTAGGAAAAAACCTGAATTCTCTAGCTCCGTCTAAATCCTGTAATCGTAGTTGCAAAAATCCAGCGCTTCTTGTAGTTTGTTGT
>JAODXP020009209.1:0-13565 GCA_027497455.2 Sardinella longiceps
CTTGGTTGTTTTGAGTACTGAAGCATCATCTGACAGGCACCAGCCAATCAAATCACTGCATTCAAATCATTCAACATGGCGGACATTTTTTCCACACAAAACAGTCTTTTACTTGTGTTTTTCTTCATTATTATAGGGTTAATTTAACTCCATGTTTTAAAATTTGGTAACAAACATAGTATGTTGTTTGAAAACGAGTGACTTTTTGTAGGTAAGGCTATGTTAGAGGTAATTTGCCCAAAGCGCCTCTCTCTGCTAGTTGAGAAGTTGTGATGTCTGTAGCTGAGGGTAGCTTCTGACTTGCTATGGCTGCACTGTAAACGTTTTTACGCGGGAACACTGAAAGGGAGGGCCGTTAACAGAAGTGGCTGCACTGCACCTAGGAGAGAAGTGTTCATCATATGCTGGCTGCTTGAATGGTGAGTATTAACATAAAACTCTGAGTGATTGTAAAAAAATGCCTGTTTCTCTTCAATCACAAAGCAGGAACTTTTTTGTAAAAAAAAAAAAAAAAAGAACATGTCAAGGAGGTTTTGCAAAATAATATTGCTAATGCTTTTGCAGATATGCTTGCTATTGCCAACTCTGTTATTTTCAAAGGGGCTTGTGCTAACTTACAGACCAAACTTCTTCAAAATTACAATAGATGTATGCTTAAAATAATAACATTACACAGGCAATGTTTTATATTAATGTGTCCATATATTTTTATCTGTTGCCATGTGGCTAAGTTTTGTGGCATTCATGTGGCTAACGTTTTGACTGGCTAACAGTATGAGAGGTTTATCATGCTACTGCTAGGTCGAAATACCCATTTTTACTATTGGGAATTAATTTTCCATGTTCCAGCCGTCTATCCCAGTTGTAGCCTGGTTGTGGGCTATGTGGCAGCAAATTCTTCTTTTGTACCGTAATAGCTGTCCATACCTAATTCCATCCGTAATTAAGTTATGGGCTTTTTGTTTTCAATGCTAAATATGATTACATAGTTAGTCACCTTTTCTCTCTCCCCATTTCTGCATCTTGCAGCGGTCCACCCCCATCCTCTTTTTGGAACACCTGTAGCTGTGCAGCGTTTGGGTAGGCTGCAGTGGGCTATAATATCTAACTTTACTATACAATTTCGCTAATCTATACAATTCATTTCTCTGTATATTTTTTTCTAATGACATGGACTTCTAGAAGTGTGCATTCTGACTGATTAGCTTTTTATTTTGCACTTCACAGACTCAGAAGCAGCCTTAAGCGACACTGAGCTGACTAGATGCTTCGTCTTCAGATATCTTTGGAAAGCCTCAGGTACATTTTTTTACATTTCCTGATGCTGTAAGTTAAACTAGTGCTTATGGGTTTGTTAAAGTTACATTTACTTTTTGTTAAGGTAAGAAACTTGCAGTAGAGTGATGCTGTTGTTGTGTAGCTCTACTGACAATATTTTCCCCCTGAAGGAAGCTTGGCTGACACACCAGACATGCTGCTGCTGCAGTACTCTCCCTTCAAGCATGAGCATGTAAGTTTACAGTTTGAAATGCATTTTAAGTCATTCTGTGTGGATTTGCAGTAATTAGATCCCCAAGCTGACCCTTGGTTCAGAATACTTGTTTGTTCATTGCACTGCTATGAAGTTAGTAAATTTATATGAACATTTCTGTTGTCTCGCCTTAGTCTTATTGTGAATATTTTGTAGGAACTTCTGCAGACATACACCCCTCCTGTCATGACGGTCATCGGACACAGGATTACTGGCCCAAACAGCCTGTCACAATGGAACCACGGGCCTCCTATGCTGCTTTTTAAAGTATGGAATTCCCTTTTTTCTGTCTATCCACATGCTCTTCAGTGTCACAATTGAAACCCGCTGTTCTTAACACATATTGATTGTAAACCACAGATTTCTTTTTATTAATTAATTAATTTGTTTATTTATTTGTTTATTATTTATGTAAATGTTTCAGCATTTTATACAGATTGTACTTGGATTTGTATGAATAAAGCTGCTTGTATTTATCCATGTCTCCTGTGAAATGTTTCTTTTGAGTTAAAGAACTTAAACCAGGACAGGCAATGACCTAGCCTCAGATAGAGTGAGTAAATAAAGCTTGACTAGAATGAGTAAAGACATAATATTAACTAAGTTTGAACACTTTGAATGTTTGAGTACAATGTACTCAGTTCATACAAGCTATTGCCACATTAATTAGTTGAGTTCTTTAAACTCAAAAAGTTTAAGTACAGATTACTGTCTCTTTTAAGTAGAGTTTACTTAAATAAATTATGGCAACGAGTTACTTGACACTTAAAATGAGTTAACTGAACTTGTCAGGTTTTACAGTGCAGTGAGGGCACTGCGCCTCTATGTTGACAGGACTAGTGCATGGCGTAAAGGGCAACAACTTTTTGTCTCATGGGCATCTTCGCAGAAGGGCGTGCCTATTTCGATACAGCGTCTCTCCCACTGGGTGGTGGAAGCGATAGCTATGGCATACGCGAGCAAGGGCCAACAGTCTCCTGTGGCTTTGCGGGCGCACTCCACGAGGGGTATGTCAGCGTCGTGGGCTTTGTTTCGGGGCATTGCTCTACGAGAAATATTGGCTGCTGCCTCCTGGGCTTCACCGGATACGTTTGTAAGATTTTACAGATTGGATGTGACTGGGTCGTCTGTGGCGCATTCAGTTTTATCGGTGGGCTCTGATGCTGCTTCTGTGTAGTCAGCGGTGTGGAGTGGGGTCACTTGGTGGTCTGTGGAGACCGGGAATTATTTCAGCAGCGACGTTTTGATACGGCGGGCTACTGTTCCCGTTTATCCACAGGGATGGCGGATAAAACGCGTTGGGCTGTTTTGTCATCTGAGTAAGGCCACGAGTGTGTCAGTGATTCTGTCTTTGGTAAGGCTGCTTCAGTGAGCGTATCTGCAAGGCGGGAGTGGTCTATATCTCCCATAGGTGAGATACCGAGCGAATATTTGAAAAGAACTAAAGGTTACTGTCGTAACCCCGGTTCTTTGAGAATATGAGTGAGGTATCTCACATGTCAACCCGCCTTGCTGCGCACGAGAAGAGATACAATCACAGAATGAAGTAGAATGGTCGGGTGCGTGCTTATATACAGGGGGTGGAGTTTGGGCACGCAACGCGCCATTGGTCCGCCAGAGGCAGACTTGGTGTCATTGGAGCTTCTGTGATTGGGCACGCGCGGGGGCGCATTCCCATAGGTGAGATACCTCACTCATATTCTCAAAGAACCGGGGTTACGACAGTAACCTTTAGTTTTTATTTACAAAATACTTATACATTTCACAGATGATTAAAATATTGAAATGACTGCTAATGCAAAAGTAAATGTAAGTAAATTATTGGTCTAAAATGAATGTTGAAAAGCTCAGTGACGGTATTATTCTTTTCAGAATCCAGGCTACTATGACATTGTTGCCAAGGATGTGTCCGTCTGGCATGTTCCCAATACAACTCCCTTAGACCACTTCAGGAAGGCCGCCATCTTGCGGTATCACACAGAGACAAACTTTCTGAAACTCCATGGGGGGAACCTGTATAATCTCTTCAAGGTATCGTCTCTTGACACACACACACACACACACACACACACACACACACACACACATTTTGTCATTGATTAACTAATGAATGTATTTGATCAACTTCATCAACAGGCAACATTGCCCCATTCATGATTTACTGTTTTTTTTTTCCTAATTATTATTTCTAGATATTTCCTGTGGTTTACAAGGCAGGGAGATGCATCAAAGACAATGGACCCTCTGTTCCTGTGGTGTATGATTTTGGGGATGCCGAGAAAAATAAGAATTTATATGGACCAAGTGCAAGACGTAGGCCTACAGTAAAAAATAGTCAAAACAACTGCTGAAATTTGTGTGGCTGTTTATGCACAGCCATGTGACTGCTCTTGTTCCCTTTATTCATTGTTTTGCAGGTGAATTTGACCCAGGCTACATCACCTTCAGGGTCTTTAACTGGGAGAGGGCAGCCATGGCTATCTGCTCTGGAGTCAAGCCCACTAAATGCAACACTGAACACGTAAGTAAGACCCACCACTAGCTTTCAGTTTGATCATAAGTGATCCATTCCCAACCATCCCAACATCCAATCCACAATAGTCCATGTCAGTGTCGGGGACATTGAGCGTTTCTCAAAGTCGAGGAAGCATGCTTGGAAGGCTGCTTTTTCGAGCATTCCACGTCATTGTCAGTCGCCAAGTACTGTTCCAAAGTCAAGCATCCTTCTAAATTCTAGCAAGGACAGAGGCCTTTGTTCGTAGATTTTTCAAGGATGCACTGATGGAACCTCGTTTTTGAAGTGTACGGCTTCCAAGGCTAGTGTGCTACCTAGGAAGCATTCTCGACTTTGAGAAACACTCATTGTTGAGGAATTTTACCGACAGGAAATCCTTGGAAAATGGTATAGGAAAACTAAGGGGCACCGCTAGAAAAATTGGGCCCCCAAACTTTGATTTTAATATTCAAATTTTCTCCAGGGCCCCCCTGTCAGTGCCAGGGCCTTAGAATCATCCTAACTTTGGGAAAACTACAACATAATTAACCTATCCCCTCCCTTCCTAAGCACTCAATGCTTGTTTACATCTGGATGACATTTTTTGTTGTTGTTGTTTAGTGAATGAAATGAAAATGTTTACATTGATTTCAGGTGTTTTTTTTGTTTTTGCTGTTGAACAGTAGACATCCGCAGTGACATTGGCAGATTGTAAATCATTATTGAAGGAGCATATTATTTCACACTGTTGTTAAATCAAGAACCTCCTTTCTTTCTTGATAGTACTGCATTGGTGGTGGAGGACATTTCCCCGAGTTAGTTCCGCAACAGTGTGGGGATTTCACTGGTTTTGCCTGGAACGGCTATGGGAGCAGTATTCTTTACAGCACAACCAAGGAGATGCTGGAATCTGCTGTTCTTCTCTTCTACCGGTGACATCGTTGTGAGGGACAAAGTTTGAGTGTGATGCAAAGAGCGGTTTTCAAAAGTTACATTCTCTCTCTCTCTCTCCCACTCTCAAATATTTTGTACCTTGGGTTGGTAGGACTTGCACGAGTCTTTACCCAGTCTAGGTTCAGAGTCTTGTGTTATGTTGTCGTGATTAAACTTCTCTAAAAAACCTCAGGTGATATCAGTGTATCATTGTTATTTAATTTTTGTAGGAACAATAACAACAGTGTTTCTTGCTTTGATTTAGATACCAAAGTAAAGTCATTCTCTGAAACCATTTGTGACATTGTGTACCCAGTCTGTGTTGTTAGCAAACCATGCAACTGTGCAACCAATATATCCATGGTCTCTAAGGTGGTAAACGAACTCAAACAGAGTTTTTAGATCATATTTTTACTTAGTGGAGCTCAGAAGGGTGCAAAAAAAAAGAAAAGAAAAGAAAGGTGCAAACATTTCAGTCCCCCTGGACTTTCCTCAGTGCAAATCGGGTGTGACAATAGGCGTATTCGACATGTAAAGCCGCCTGCAGCCGGCTGCAGCCAAGCGATGCATTGTGGTTAGACGCGGTGTCCGACTTCCGGGTCACTTCACCAAACTTGTGAATGCGTCACCAAAACTCGTGGTATCAAGGCGCCTGCAGCCGAAACCTGCATCTCCTTTTTCTCGGCTGCAAGAGGATGCATGCAAACAGTTAAAGATAAAAATTGTCCAGTACAGTGGATATCAGAACTCATTTAAATATGCTCTAATTGGGTTCAATGTACAGTATTCGTGTGAAATAAATGGAGGAAATAACTACAATAACTCCACTACAGAGGACATTTCCGCACTTCACACTTCACATTTAATATTGTGGTAAACTTAAGTGACATCAATTCAAAATTCTTAAGAGATTCATATAAAAGACAAAATCAGCTCAATATTAATTGGTAGGAGCTTACTTCTAAATGTGAATTTTTCAATGGACGCCATATTTAGGTTTCCAAATGTCCTCAAGAGAGGACAAAAATTAACTGCTGGTAGTCAGGAGGATAGTGCAAAAAGGCAAAGAAAAAACTAGGCTATCCTGAAAGCCTGAAAACATCATGTTGGTGGAGCCCGTCAATGAGGCTGCCATATTAAGGTTATTGTTTTTGCTTCAGCCACCTATGTGTCTGAGGCTTCTCTTCTACTGCTGTAGCTACATGCACATGCAGACACGGTATTACTGGTGAGTACTGACCATGTGATCGCAGTGTTTAATTAAAAGGATCTTTTAGTCATTTTTTCTAGTCTTTTGTCCAAGTATCTGCCCTACCATAATCTGCTCATCTGCCGTCACAGATTTGTTCATTGATTCATCTGTGAGACCCTTTCCTCACAACACCACATTGTGTGTTTGTCATTCTCCAACAGTCCTTCGGCAGTGACCGCACCACCTGGGTTGGCTGTACCTGAGGTAACAGTCCGCCTATCTCCTGAGTTTTGCCACCTTAACGCCTCAACTGCAGTGCCACCAACTCCAGGTTTTGGACTTCCCAACGCAACACCTGCAGTGAGGCCACAACCTGACTCGGATGAACGTGCCCCCACTCCTGCAGTGGAGCTGCCCACTGGGTTCACCGCATCTTGCCCGTGCAATCAGGCTCTGTGCTGACTGTGTCCAGCATCAGGGAAGACACCCAGTTTCACCTTGCCTGAGGCAGCGGATGCAGTGAGATCACCATCTGGGGTTTGTCCACCAGACGCACCACTGGAAGCTCTGCAGCCAGTCCCTGGTGCTTCTGCTCCTGGGTTTGCTGTGCTGGCGCCTCAACTGCGCCACCACCAGGGTTGGTCTTAGCAGGCAGGCACCCCAAATACGGCGACACTACCCCCAGGGATCACTGTGCTTGAGGCAACACCTGCAGTGAACTCAGCCCCCGTGCCTGACGTTTCAAAGAAGGTCAGGACCAAGAAGAAGATAATAATAATGAGGCTATTTTATGCAACTAGCAGTGAGGCACAGGAAGCTGTAATAACTGACAGTCATCAATAAGCCTTTTATTATTGACATGATTTCTATCATTAAAGATAATGTCGATCTCAATAGAATGTGGTGTGCTCATGTGTTGTGTACATCCTCACATGCCATGTCTTTTTATGCAGGTTATGTATGACAGATATCTAGTGTATACTCACATGAATTATGTCTAAGATCAACTGTTTTGGGATTTGTGGATTTGGGGCTGTTGGTCAAATTAGAACTCTCCAATCAAATCTTCACAGTTCTTTTTCAAAATGCCACTTGCAGTATGAAACCAGAAAATGTGTTTTTATGGTAGGCTATTGCTTAAGGTAGCTTACACACATACCTGACTAATAAAACTTTGGTTCAAACATGAAATGAGTTTTAGTAAAAACTACTTAAACTTTACTACCATCTACTGGATATTATGGTGCATAGCATTAACCCAAATAGATGAGCTGAACTGGACTGAATGTCTTTGAAGGCGAGCAATTGCCAAGGGTGGTCAAACTGAAGGAAGCCTCTATGATTGCCTGATTATACGCCATTTCTACATCAAGATAGCCACACTGATTTCGTTTAGGCCACGAGGACAGAATTATGGATATTGCTTGCAATGTTAACAACACAAATATGTAGTCTATGCAGTTTTTGATCATTTTAAAAGTTGATTTGTACAGAGCATTTTTGATTTTCAAATGATAAATGATTTCAGTTGGTGTTGTGTTGTTAGTCCTTTGGTGTTTTTTCTTTTCAATATGTGAATTAAAACAACTTATTGGACTATAATAACTTCTTGGACTCTTTTCTCCCTTCAAAACACGTTAGATATTTGAAATGTGGTATAATCAAATTTAACTTGACTATTACTAAATGTTTTAAATTATTAGCCTATTGTTTTAATTAGTAGGCTAGTATTTTTGTGTAGGCCTATGCCTTGAATTTCATAGGGATTAATAAAGTAGGCCTATTTTATCATATATAATAATGTCAGTTTTTCAGTTGTGGCCAATGTCACTTTGGAAAAAAAAACTTCTTATAACCATGACTTGGGAGAGTGTCGTTATACCTTTCCTAAATTAGATAGGCCGCCAAGGCATTTTTTTTTCGTTCACGCATCCTTAATGCGAGCGTCATAAAGTGAAAATACGGCGCATTGTGACGTTTTAATGTAAGCGCGTTTAAAAAATTATTCCCGAGAGAGATTTGTCCATTCTCAACCTACAGATCGTTTATCGTATCGAACAAGGAGAGCATGAATAGAGCGGAGTACCCTCTGGGGTATCTCCCAAATCAAAATGCGGTATACGGGTATGGGTCAAGCCCCGACCGATTTGACATTTATGATTTTAACTCTGATGCCTGCAGAAATGTGTTTGGTAAGTGTAAATATACAGAGGTAATCCATGGTTCTGTGATATTGATTAGATAAATAGATATCATCAACTATTACATATCATGAGCTAGGCAGTGAAATTATGTCTGTTGTCAGCCAATTTGTGCAAGTAGTGTAGGCCTGCAGTTGTGCAGTAGGACAGGGGCTAAGAAGGGCAGCAATAGCCTTTAGTTTAGCCCACATATCATTTATTCAAAGTCCACGTAGCTAAACAACGTTTCTAAAAAATATGGCATGAGCGGCGATGGATATAGAATAACGAATTTTGTAAGACAACTTATGCAATTTTTTTCAACCCACTGCTCCAGGAGGATCTACCACCATTGCACCATGTGCATCCAGTGGTTACTCCAGCTTCACTGCATTGAGCAGCGTGGCCCACCACCACATGGGAGAGCAGCAGGGAGTCCTCACCTCTCCATCCAGCACTTACAAAGTGCTGGAGTTCCTGGGTGAGGGAACGTTTGGGCGTGTGGCCAAATGCATGAAGCTGGAGACCAGGGAGACTGTGGCCATAAAGATCCTCAAAAATCAGCCTGGCTACATCCACCAGGGACTCATTGAGGTGTGTAGGATTAACTGAAGATAGCATCTTCAGAATGCTCTTTCATGGGTGGTATTGTTGATCTAGGCACAGGCTCAGTAATCAGTCCAAGACTTCTGTCAGAGCAGACTAAATTGCAACCAGGGTAGATTTCTAATGAGACAGGTAGATTTCTAACACGCAGTCCATGCATTTCCCCACTCGCATTTTGTTTGTCTATTTTGACAGTTTGCTGTTCTTTTCCCAACAGGCCCAAAATCTCCAAAGGCTCGCCATGGCGGATGCAGATCGGTCCAACTGTGTCCGCTGGTACGAGTGCTTCCGGCATGAGTCTGAGTTCTGCCTGGTGTTTGAAATGCTCGGGCAGAGCTTATTCGATTTCATGGAGGGGAGAAATTGGAGACCCCTGGAGCTGCACTATGTGAGACCAATAGTGCAGCAGGTGGTCCAGGCCCTGGACAAACTGAAAAGCCTCGGTGTCGTCCACACCGACCTGAAGCCTGAGAACATTATGCTGGTCGACCCCGTCAATCAGCCTTACCGTATTAAGGTCATTGACTTTGGTTCGGCCACTGATGTGTCTGAGGCTTCTTGCTGCAGCTATTGGTATTTGCAGACACGGTATTACCGGTGAGTCCTACTGGCCAGAGTGGAAGTGACTCAGCAAAGTCTAACCTGATGGATGCATAGCCTAAGCATTATTAGCAATGCCTTCAGATAAGAAAGCAAATATTCAGTGTGGTGTACGACAGGGCAGTGAGGCTATAGACAAAAGGCTATGAGTTCTTGTTAGATCCGTGGCTACCTGTGTATTATGATGATGATCATCCCAGTAATGAAGGTTCTTTTGTGGTTTGCAGTTCTCCAGAGACCATACTTGGCCTGCCTTTTGGTGAGGCAATTGACATGTGGTCTCTGGGTTGCATAGCTGCAGAGCTTTTCATTGGATGGACCCTTTATCCCGGGCAGTCGGAGTACGACCAGGTCAGTACAACCAAGTCATCGCAATGTTTAAAAGGATGTTTCAGTCTTTTTTTTTTTTTTCAATTAGTCTTTTGTCCAAGTATCTGACTTACCAAAGCTGTTATAATCTGCTGATCTGCCCTCACAGATTCGTTACATCTGCGAGACTCAGGGGCCTCCACCTGATGACATGCTGACCGTGGCCCCAAAGTCAGAAACGTATTTTAACAGGTGGCCTGAGTCTAGCCATCCTCTCTGGAGGCTCAAGGTGTGTGATTCTCTTTCTGTGGACATTCTGTGTAATTGTTATTTGAGTGACATCTGCTGTACTTGACCTTGGTAATATCTTTCTTTATACACTTGTCTGTAGACACCATATGAAATCGAGCTCCAGACGGGAGTCAAATCTGTCGAGGCCCGAAAATATATCTTCAGCTCCCTGGACGACATGCTGAAGGTGATTTGATTTTCCTAGATTTAGTGTAAAGACAGTTACTAAAAGAAGTTGAAATGGAAGGAGCTGAAGCCGCTTCTTCTGAATCCCCTGGTGCCATCAGCTATGTGTTCTTTTTCTCAGATCAAGATGCCTCATCAGGAGCTGCCGTCTGAGAAGATGGACCGGCTGATGTTTGTCCATCTTTTGAAAAGGATGCTGGCTGTGGACGGTCGGGAGCGCATCACTCCCCTCCAGGCCCTCAGTCACCCGTTCCTCTCTCTGATGCTTTGGAGTGAGACCACCTTGTGAGTCCTTTGGCATCTTCACACTTTTCCAGTCAACTTCTTCCATTGTATGCAGTATCAACAGATAGAGATCGCTTGTGATTGTTGGAATTTAATGTTAATTGAAATGTGTTATTCAGAGTACAATCTGTGCATAGTTTTGGACATTTCACCTCAACCTTTGATCTTTTAACCTGCTTGCACGGTGTGGATCAGAGGGCAAACAATTGTGTAATTGTGGACAATAAACAAAATGGTTTGTCATTCTCCAACAGTCCTCCGGCAGTGACGGCACCACCTGGGTTTGCTGCACCTATGGTAACAGTTCCTCCGCCTCCTGAGTTTTGCCACATTCCCGCCTCAACTGTAGTGCCACCACCTCCAACACCTGCAGTGAGGCCGCATCCTGACTCAGATGTACCTGCCACCACCCCTGCAGTGGAGCTGCCCCCTGGGTCCAAATCTGCCACCACACCTGCAGTGGAGCTGCCCACTGGGTTCACTGCATCTGCCACCACACCAGCAGTGGAGGTGACCCCTGACCTCACTGCATCTGCCACCACCCCTGCAGTGGAAGTGACCCCTGGGTTCACTGTATCTGGTGCTGCACCTACCGTGCCCATGCCCATGCAGTCAGACTCTGTGCTGACAGTGTCCAGCACCCCAGCATCAGTGAAAACACCCAGGTTCACCTTGCCTGAGGCAGCGGATGCAGTGCGACCACCATCTGGGCTTTGTCCACCAGACTCTCCATTGCTGCACGCACTGCAGCCAGTCCCTGGTGTTTCTGCTCATGGGCTTGTTTTACTGGCTGCCTCAACTGCGCCACCCCCAGGGTTGGTGATAGCAGGCACCTCAAATGCAGCGACACCACCCCCAGGGATCACTGTGCTTGAGGCAACACCTGAAGAGAACCCAGCCCCTGTGCCTGACGTTTCAAAGAAGGTTAAGACCAAGAAGAAGAAGGGAGTGAAAGCCTTTTTCAGTAAAATAAAGAGGCTGTTCATATGCAACCAGCAGTGAGGCACAGGAAGCTGCAGGGAAGCCTTTTATTATTATTATTGACATTATTTCTATCATTAAAGACAATGTCAATCTGAATAAAATGTGGTGTGCTCATGTGTTGTGTGCATCCTCACATGCCATGTCTTTATGCAGGTTGTGTATGACAGATATCTAAGTGTATACTAACATGAATCATGTCTATGCTAACTCTCCAATCAAATCCTCACAATTCTTTTTCAAAAGGTCATTGGCAGTATGCAATCAGAAAATGTGTTTTTGGCGATTGCTTAAGGTAGCTTACACACATACCTGACCAATAAAACTTTGGTTCAAACATGAAATGAGTTTTAGTAAAAACTACTTAAACTTTACTACCATCTACTGGATATTATGATGCATAGCATTAACCCAAATAGAGGAACTGAACTTGACTGAATGTCTTTGATGACAATGCGGCCATCATGTTATGTTATATATTGCTAATGTTGTATTAAGTGTTTTGGCCCAATTTTCTTTCATCTTGTTCTGGTAACCATGGACATTTTGTGGACAACCATCCTGTGTCTTCCTCTGGTGGATCAGCTTTGTTTCCTCACAGAAGTGGGATTGACTCAGATTTTGAGGTCCCCTTCTCTTGCTTGTCACATCAAAGAACAGCCTCTGATTTTTTTTTTTTTTTTAAGCCCATGACCGCCCTGGTCACAACAGGACAGGCAAGCAATTGCCAAGGTCCTAGGCGTCAAGCTGAAGGAGGCCCCCAACGATAGCCTCATTATACATGTGTTGTGTGCATCATTACCTAGCCTGGGCGAAAAGCTGACTGTTGACTATGTCATACAGTCTGGCCCAATGCAATTGAAATAGGTTTCCGTCTGGATATGACGTATTCTCTCACCTGGCTCTCAAGAAACCTGAAAATCTAAAATGTTACTTTAACTTAAAGAAAATTTTAATTAATTCTTTTGTGATATCTCATGACATGCTGTGACTTGAGCTGTACGTGAGCAGATGTTCTGAAGCTCTGTCATCCGAGCTGAATTTTGAGGGTAGTGAAAACTCGTGAAGAAATCATGTACAGTAGTGCAGTACTACATCCTGATAGCACTTGGTGACCTCAAGAGCACTTGGTTCACTGCAGCCAGTCCCTGGTGTTTCTGCTTCTGGGCTTGTTTTACTGGACGCCTCAACTGCGCCACCCCCAGGGTTGGTGATAGCTGGCACCTCAAATACGGCGACACCATCCCCAGGGATCACTGTGCTTGAGGCAACACCTGCAGTGAACTCAGCTCCTGTGTCTGACGTTTCAAAGAAGGTTAAGACCAAGAAGAAGAGGGGAGTGAAAGCCTTTTTCACTAAAATAATGAGGCTGTTTATATGCAACCAGCAGTGAGGCGCAGGAAGCTGTAGGGAAGCCTTTTATCATTGACATGAGTTTTATCATTAAAGATAATCTCAATCTTAATAAAATGTGGTGTGCTCATGTGTTGTGTGCATCCTCACATGCCATGCCTTTTTATGCAAGTGTTGTAGGTCAAATTAGAACTCTCCAATCAAATCTTCACAATTCTTTTTCAAAATGTCATTGGCAGTATGCAATCAGAAAATGTGTTTTTATGTTTGGCTATTGCTTAAGGTAGCTAACACATATCTGACTAATAAAACATTGTTGAAACATGAAATGTGTTTTAGTAAAAACTACTTAAACTTCACTACCATCTACTGGATATTGGATATTATGATGCATAGCATTAACCCAAATAGATGAACTGAACTAGACTGAATGTCTTTGATGACTTTGTGGCTATCAAATCCTTTTATATAATGTGAATGTTGTATTAAGTTGTATTAAGTTTTGTGACCCAATTTTTTTTTTTTTTTTTTTTTTTTGTCACCTTGTACTGATGGACATCATGTGGACAACCATCCTGTCTTCCTCTGGTGGATCAGCTTTGTTTCCTCACAGATGTGGGTTTG
>JAODXP020009210.1:0-12929 GCA_027497455.2 Sardinella longiceps
GCCAAAGAAGACATCACATGGCCATAACTAAGCTTCTTTGGCTTTAACTTGCACGTTGGAGTGTCAGCTTGAACTAACAAGTTTTACTAACAAGATACTATGCTTAGTCTGGACTATGCTTTTGGGGGACACCAGTGATGAACTAACTATGCTTTGACTAACGACGTTATCACCAAAGTTAGTTATATTGTCAACAAAGGAAGCTTGTTAGTCTGGCCGATGGCTTTGGGGAACAGAAACATATTCCAAACTAACTAACAAGCTATCTTAGTTAGCAACTATGCTTTTGGGAGACGCACCCCTGGCTAGCATGCCAGTAGGCTAGAACTTGTAGGTTTGAATTCCAGCTGCCACCTTTATGCCTTTAAGCAAAGGTACTTAACCCTCAATTGCTCTGGGTGGCTGGCCCTGAACTGACAGTTGATGAATGTACTGTAAGCTGCTTTGGATAAAAGCATCTGCTAAATTCAAAAATGTATTAGTTCAGAGGGCATGGGCCATAACCAAATAGCTGCCATAGCTGTTGTTTTAAATGTGACCTTTTCACAGTGACATGTTGTAAAGGTGTTATGCATAAAGCCCTTACTTGTGGAGAAGAATCATTCATCATCAAGGCACCTATTTGAGATTCCTGAGTTCTTGGGCTGTGAAGGCAATGCTTGGCACGGCTGAATAACAAGGGAATGACATCATCCGGAAAGTGGTTTGGAAAATACAAGACAAGCAACTCAGCTGACAGTTCACATATCTGTATTTTGGAAATAAGATTTATAATCAGAAAATTTGTCATAAAAAGCAAAGACTGTGCATTGATAGTATTTAACACAGCATTTTAATCACATTAACAGTACTCATTTCGGACTGATTTAACAAAAGTTTAAGAAGAAAAGAGTTTTACACTGTAATATAAACAGGTGTACACCCATATTAGTAACTCAAGTGATCAGTTCAATGTGAATACCAGTAGTGATATTTCCTAGACTAGAGCATGGGTCTTCAACCTTTTCCAAGGACCCTTTGGCTGGCAAATGTAGTACTAATAGGCATAGGCCTATTCTTATATTTGGACTTTCAGTCATGTTTGCCTGCATGCACGCACACACACACATATATACTCCATATGTAAAAACAAGTGACGGCCTACATGACCTGTAACAGGAGTGGTTTGTATAACTCATTTAAATTTACTAGTGCTGTCAAAATTAACTGATTAATCACGTGATTAATCCAAAAAATTTAACTCAGATTAAAAAAATTAACTCAGATTAATCCTGATGGATATGGTTCCACTTTCATGCCATTTATTATGTTCAATTCAGATAGAAAATGACTCTTCTATCAAATCAAACTATACAAAGATTATGGCCTAGCTCCTGACTGTCCAACAACATGTTTGGAGAACCCTTGGGGGCAGGGGACAGGTGGGAATTGCCCCATTAGAGAAGAACAAAGCCAACTATAAGTATCAGGGCCTTTACAGGGCAAAATAAGGATCCAACATACCCTAGCATCCAAATTCTTACTGAGGGAAATGAGTTGCGTATTAAAAGTGATTAATCACGATTAATCATTGTAAAAGTTTGTGATCAATCAGATTAATTATTTTAATCGTTTGACAGCACTAAAATTTACTATTTACAATTTTTCTATTTAAAAATATAAATACTGTAGGCCTACGGACAGTCCAAGTACAAGTCAATTATTGGAATTACAGTACATGAAAAACAGAATTACAATCAAATTTGTGGTTCTAACCAGTTTTTGTGGACTTACTATTAAAGTGATATAAAAATACCATATGGAATCATTGTTTCAATCAAGTGTAGTGCGTATGTAAACACCGTCACTAGAAAACGGTCATAGACTTAACTCGGTTGTTGTGTCTTCCAAACAGATGATGAGAGACAGAAGCTTTGACTTGGAAAAAAAGTCCCATCTTCCCTTTGATTTGGCCCACGCTATCAAAGTGGATATATTTGCTGTAAAATAAAAACAAAAACTTACACTGAAAGAGTCACACTACAAAATATCATGTTATAAAGTGGGCCCTGCAACTGTGTTCTTGAACCCTGAATCATCACAATAATCAGAAGCATGCTATACCTACTGTACAGCTGTACAGCTATATATACTGCACTACTTTTGGCTATATATACTGACTACTTTTGCTATATATACTGCACTACTTTTGGCTATATATACTGCACTACTTTTGGCTATATATACTGCACTACTTTTGGCTATATATACTGCACTACTTTTGGCTATATATACTGCACTACTTTTGGCTATATATACTGCACTACTTTTGACTATATATACTGCACTACTTTTGACTATATATACTGCACTACTTGGCTATACACTACTTTTGGACACTAATTCAATCAGACAAAGTTTACAAAATACATTTCGGCCTATAATTACAAGCATTGTTAGGTTATGAAATTAGATTATGATTTACATTCCTGATACCCAGTGTAACGTACATGTAACTAAAAAACCCTTTTATATTTTTTGTTAGAATGTTATTAAAGATTAAAGGGGTGGTTCAGAATTTTCGATGTTAAACCTCATTTCCAAGTAAGCCTGAGTGATATCTGTCATTGGAGACCGAGACCAAGGCTTACTTGGAAATGAGGTTTAACATCGAAAATTCTGAACCACCCCTTTAAAGATAGTAAGAAAAAATACAATAGGTATCAGCCCAAAGAATCCAAATCGGTGCATCTCTAAATCATTTTGTGAGACTATCACCAAGCTCAGCTTCGGGCTCTCTAGCTGGCTAACTAGGAAGGATTTTTTTTAGCGCCAAAGCCCATCCTGTAAACAAAACATCACACATCACAGACTTCTGCTGCCCAATAAAAAGACCCAATAGACCCTGAATAGGATACATTGCTTTAGACCAGCCAGTGTCAAACATACGCTAAGTGGCATTTCATTGAATTGTAATTGGTTGTATTGAATTAATTATTTTCTTATTATCTTGTCTTTAATTAGATATGGGTCAATGATGTGATGGTCATTTTTTTGTTGGTACTTAGTTGAGATACATTTAAAATAGTTAAAATTTTAAAATCAGACAAATTACTTTCAAACATCATTGTCTTCTAGCCCCAATCTTAAATATCTGGGTTTATTTTGACAGATTAAAAGAATTACTGTTTAATATGTCCATATGGTGTAACCAAAAAATATCGACCAGAACATTACACTGGTTGAAAAAAAAATGAAATTCTCTACAAAGTACTCTTTACAATAGCTTGGCATGATCTTTCATATGTCCCCTTTAATAAATAATAATTTAACAAAAGTAATGAAACACCATTGTTGCTCATGTTTTAATTAACATGGGGAATTACGTCAACCAAGGTAACCACTGTAATGTCAAGAGATGTGACCACCATTTAAGTATGTTTTATTATGCCTGGAGATCACAAGACAAGACTAACTGAGTGAGGGTTGGTAACTCAATAATTTTTTTTTTTACAATTTTAGGCCAGTATCCCCTCATTAGGTTACATGTCAAGTCTGCAAAATACTGATACTGATCACCAAAGAAATATGTTTGTATATCCACACAAAGGTAAAGTTTATTGCATAATCTGAATCTTTTCATTTTGACCAATCACCGGCCGGTCAATCAATGCATATCTATTCAATTCTTCGTGAATATCCAACAGACAATGATTTTCATTTCACAAACCTGGTGGCTGCCCTTTTTTCCTTTCAGGGCTCCAGGTGTCAGTGCAAGTCTCTAACACGGCAGACAACAGTAACAACACCGTTTTCTTTCTCTGATAATTGCTTCCGGGATTTAGGTAGTGGAATGCCAGCTCTGCTACCCAGTCCACATATTCTAAAAGCGAAGAACAAGTCAAATCACACGTGAATACAAACCTCAAAGAAAAGAGCAATCAATTACCAAAAACAGGATGACTCACCAATCCCTTCACAGAGGATGTTCTCATCTTCTAGAGAAAAGCCCTTCTTATTCTTGGCTTTACACACTTTGCTCAAACAAGTGTCTCGGACTCTGCAGAGAAACCTTTTTACAGCAGAGTAAAACTGCTGGCGGAAAGGGGCTGCATTATTATTCAAATTGAGAGGGATAAAGTTCCTTAGTGCTGAGAACTCCAATGTATTTGGCATTTCCTTGGATTTTGAACTGAAGCACAGTATGTTAAGTGCAGCTAAACGAACATCATCATCAAGAGAGGCCAAGGCATTCTGTAAAGTTTGAAACGCCTGGTTTCCCTCTGATATCCAAGAGGATTCTCCAGAGGTAGCTCTGAGGGTGCTCATGATACTGGCCCAGGCTTTGAGATGCCCCCTGGAGGAAAAGTCCAAAAGATCTACCAGCAGCATAGGAGCAGATGGAAAAGTGCAGAATGTGCACGGTAGAAGGTGACTGACTGCATTGGTCTGCAAGAGCTTCACATCTGATGCCAGTGCCTCCAGGATAGTTACTTTCCAATATTCACTCCATTTAGAAGCTACTTCTAATTCTGAAGCTTGCAATGACAGATTTTTACAGAATTCTTTCCGCTGCTCTTGAATGAGTGATTTGTAGAACTCAGAGGCCCATGGTGAAAGCTGATTGGTGGTAAGGCATTTTAAGAGATGTGCAGGAAACTCCTTATACCTTTCTAAAACCTGTTAAAAAATAAATAAATAAAAAACCCAAATCAAAATCCCACACAATGGATGGTTGCAGTGTCAGGTTACAAAGCTTTGTTCAATGGAACAATGACAACAAACACATCATTTCCTTTTTGTATCTAGATCTAGTATTAGTTTCCAGTAATTACCCAGCGAATGTCTTTTCATAGAAAATACACAGAATTAGGGCTGTAAAATACATTTTTGCCTGTTTCATTTTAATCGGGTTGCTAAAATAATTCTAATTAACACAGCTAACTTTTTTTTAAATCCACCATCCCAAATCCTAAATCTCTAAAGACCCAGCCAAAAACAAAATAAAGCTCTACTCTAAAAATGTCATCTTTTCGGTCGGTTTAACTTTTAGCCGTTTAGTTATTTAATCTCTAACGTATTTCATTTCGGCAGTTCTGCTCTGTTCTAGTCTAGCAAAACTGATGTGTCAAGGAAGACCAGAGAACGTGGAAGGGTGTCAAAATAGGTGTGATAGGTCTTATACTTTTTGAAATGAAATACAAAAGTATAAATTGATGATTTAGCATAGTACAGTTTTGACAATCTTACACTGATGTCCCACTAAGAAAAGTGCTAAATTTGTTGAAAATTAATTTTCAAGAATAAATAAAATGAAGTCATAATCATGGGTTCCAACTTATAACAGTGAGTATGTGTTCTAAGAAGGCCAAATAATGATTTAAAAACTCATATGTGCATAATGCATACAAGACCAAATATATACAAAATCTGCTTTTTATTGTGTCTGACGGTGTTGGCGTATTTTATGAAAAAATATAAAACGAGGAGTTTGCATTGGTACATTGCTGAGCAGCCAAGGCCTTGGTAGATTATATACCTTGAGATTTTGTAATTTAAATCACTTTTCACTTTCAAAATTAAAACCCATTTTATCCAAAGTCTCAAGAATCAGTGCTTCATAACATTACTCATTTTCACTGAAACTATTAAGAAAATGTCCCATCATTATAATTATATTAATGTACTTAATTTAATACAATTAATTGAATCTACAGCTAATTCAAAAGGCACACTACTAGAACGCTCACTAGAAGCAAGAAATATGAAATATCTCCCCCATTCTTGCATCCCTACACACAAAAACAATGGAGAGAATAGATATTCATACCGTTGCAGAGCCCAAGTATGGCAGAAGAACAGAGAGGAACAAATACTTGGCTTTTGTCTCCCAGGGCAGCTCAGCAGTCCGATGCAGCAGTTCCAAGAGAAGCACCCTCTCTACATCCCCATGATACTGACAGTCCAATTCATAGACTTCCAGAAACTGACTCAGGGCGATGCGAACAGAGTCGGTAATGCCCTCAATCTGAAACATGAAAAAAAATAGTACATGTACAATGAACATTCTCAGCAAAAAAAAATGGTAAGAAAAACGCACCAAAATTGTACGCAATCAATGTGCACACAAATGCAGGAAAAATTCCATTCTTAAATGGGAGTACGCATAGGAGGCCACATGTACAGTATTTACCCCCAGCGACCCAGACCAAGTGGCTGAGGTAAAACCATGCTGAATCTATTAATGCATTATACATCTATTTTATATTTACTATACTGTGCAGAATAATCTGAGAAAAATATTACATTGTGTTTTAAGCAGAATTTTAAGCAGTGGCATTCAATTCATGAATAACCAAAAATGAAAAAACGAAGAAAAAAAAAAAAAAAAAAAAAAAACACTCACTGGACTTTCTGCATTGTTCCAAATGACCTCAATGATTTGACACTGAAGCCTTGAGTCTTGTCCCAACAATGGAGCATTGCTCTTCTCCAATATAGAAGGTAGACACTCTTTCAAGCACTTGAGCCAAAGGATAAACACTAGATCCAAAACATGAGGCACATTGCATGGGTTAAAAAAATTTACAAAATGACACTAAGATCTGTTTCTTTCTTTCTGAAACTGGTGCATGTCAATGTCAACGTCAATGTCAAGTTTATTTATAAACCACTTTTTCCACAACAGCAGTTGACCAATTTGCTGAAAAAATAAAAACAAAACAATCCTTTTTTTGTATTGGTCTTTAATAATATTCTAATGAATTTGGGGTTTTCATTAGTTGTCAGTTATTATCACCCAGTGGAATGGAATACTGTTTTCTGATTGGCTGTCAGGGTGTCCGTTATTTCTAGATAACAGGACACCAGAGGCATTGTAGGGTTAAAAAAGTTTCACCAGCGTTCTATATCAATGCTCTTTAGAATGCAGCCTTGAGGATCTTCTTTCATATGAAAATAGTACCCCAACCCAGAGCCGTATATATACGGCTCTGCCCCAACCAAACAGGATAACTTCTTTCTAAACGGAGCCATGTGTTTCTTTTATGTTTTAAACATTTGCTTACCATCTATACGTTTTAGTTGCCACCGGGTGATAAGCGGGATAACGGCTTTCGAGGTGTCCCGATATCAGAAAAATAATGGACTTCGCGTAGGCAAACAGCCCTTCGGCTTTGCTTCGATATCGCACAACCTGGTCAGTACTGTCTACATATACTCCTATTTGACCTGGTGCCTGAGCTTCAGACAGTGAAAAATGTATGCTTGTTTTGTGTGAAGCCAAAGATGGTGCTTAAGCATAACCATAGTAAAATATGAACCTTAAAAAGTCTCTGGGCAGTGCCATAAACACTGGCCCTGGTGCCAGATTAAAATAAATGGTCTCTTTGGTTACAGAATTGTTGTTTAGTGTTCGGTTCATGCTCACAGAATGTTTGACCAGATCTGGAGGGTTTTTAAAATTTTGACAGTTAGTTGACAGTTGGGCAGCACTAGAGTTGACACATCAACCTGCTCTTGTGTAAATTGGATAAGCTTTATTTCAAGCCTAAATATCAGTTATCATGGCCACCAGTGAGGAAGCAAATGACAGTCCAGAGGCAAAACGACCAAAAATGTAGAGTAGAGTAGAGTGTAGAGTGTACTTTATTGTCCCCAGGGGGAAATTTGTCTTGGGCTTCACCCACTGCATTGCATACAGTACTCACATACACACATACGTTCATACAACATAACAAAAAAAAAAAACATAAAAAACAGAGAGAGACATTGAACTGTGCACTGTGTGAGTATGACGTTTCTACCGGTCATTAAGCAGTCTTATGGCAGTTGGGATAAAGGAGTTCTTATATTTTACTAATCTGCAGTTTAATGACCTGAAGCATCGGCCTGAGGGAAGTAGGGTGAATTCATGGTGGAGAACATGTGTGGGGTCCTCTAGGATCTTAAGTGCCTCCCTGAGCACTGACTTTTCAAAGAGGGACTGCATATATCCCTGGCCCTGTTGGCCAACAATCTTCAGTGCAGTTTTAAGCAGACGCCCTAACTTGGTTTTTAGCTGAACAGTTAGAGTCCCATACCATGTTTGCACGCCATATTGAATCACACTTTCTAAAATCATTTGGAAAAATGGAGTGGAAAAAAATGGAGTGCATTATTCACTGCTCTGATGACAAAGATAAGTTGGTTTCACTTCAAGGAGTTGACTCCTGGAAAACTCTGCTCAGGGCAGCTCAGATACGGAATCATGCACCAATTTTAGAAATGATGGAAGACCTTCCTGAGGGACAGATTCCAACACTTTATTACCAAAGGAAGTGTCGCAGTATCTTCACTATGAAGAAATTTCTTAATGGCATTCTTGAAAAAGAAAAACAAAGTGTCAAGTCAAACTATAGGTTTTTAATGTCACTGGGGGGAAGAAAAAAGCACTGTACAAAAAAGAAAAAAAATGGTGTGGTGTTTGGAAGCAGGAGCTTCTCAAGTCACCTGATTGCCTCCGATCACAAGTCAACTCGCTCCAGCTGAGCATGACGTCACTGCAGCGACGGCACTCAACAAGGACGGTACAGGTGTTTTAATTAGTTTGAGCCACGAGTGAAGAGGTTAAATGCTCTGAACGGGAGCTGAGCAACGACACTTTGGATTACTGTGCAATCGGGACTTTTAGGAAACTGGAGAGGCAGCCGGTGAGCACTTTGTGTACTTTTGTTTCATTTTGTGTGTGCTGTGTTTTGAATTGTTGTGAACGTAGCATTTGTAGTATTGAATAATTTTAATGTAGCATCTACTGCTAAGCTATGGCTACAAGCTACTTTGTTTAGCAAACATTGTGGGAGTTTGGGTTTCGAGTGTGATGCAATGGTGTCCTAACTTAAAAGATAGGCCTGGGCACAGACTGTTTGTAACCATGTTAGAGAAGTTGCAGTGTGTTGTGAAAATGCCTTTCATTATTGTCTTATTTACAACATGCTTAAATTATTTATGGTTATCTTAAAAGACAAATATTTATTGATGACTGCATTTAAAGCGAATTTTGCACAAAGCATATTTGTACAAGTACAGTATTTTGCACAAAGCATATTTCCACAAGTACAGCTATTTTGCACAGACTATTGCATTTTGCACAACTTATTGCATTTTAGATTTGTGAATAACTGCTGTTTGTGTTTCTTTTGTTGTGTTATGAAGGTTTTTCACCTATGTAATAAGGACTGGCAACTAAGGGCTAGAGGGCTAGGCTAACGGCTAAAGTAAGGACAAAAGAAAGGCTAAAGCTAACTGTCTAATGCTGTTTATGCCACCCAACTGCTGATGACTCTTGAAATGGATCTGTGCCTAGAACTTTAATAAAAAAGGAAAAAAAAGGCAAAAAAGGAAACCAAAACAATTGTCTGTCAAGTCTTTATGCATTGAGTGGAATCCAGTTATCCTCAAGCCTCCAGTAAAAGTCCAATTCCATTTTCAAGTTGGGGAAAATTGCACAAAAAACTAAAATAATCCAAGAAAAATCAGAACAACTTGACACACAGTGCTAGTGGTTCTGGTGAAAAGAAAGAATCTAAAAGAGAAGCTAGACAGGTCTCAGGAACATCTAGGACTTACGACGAGGAGTGCATATTTTGTCAGAAAACTGACAAATATGTAGCAGGACAAAATAAAAGGGAGAAAGTGGTACAGTGCAGAGAACTTCGAGCTGATGAAAAGATACGAAGGATAACCACAAAGAAAATGGACAGTAGAATCCTGGCTATTGTAAGTAGAGACCTTGTAGCAGCAGAGGGGCACTACCACAGATCTTGCTACAGATTGTACACAAAAGAAGAACAAAAAAGTGTGTCAGTTAGTGATGAATGTGATGAAGTTGAAGCCCAATATGAAGCTGCTGTAAAATAATCATTTGATGAGCTATTTCAGTTCATCAGGATGGAGCTTTTTGCCAAATCTAAAGTGATGTCTATGACTGATCTAACTTCTAAACTGGCTGCTTCAATAAAATCCAAAGGAATAATCCACCTCAAAAATAAAACCAAAAAGCACATACGGCGAAAGCTTGAGCAGGAGTTTGGTGGAGCACTACACATATTACCTGACGATAATGGAAAACTCCTGTTTTATCCTGATAACCTGTCCATGAGTGAACTTGTCAAAGAAAATCATAACCTGAAATGAAAGGCACAGATACTGTAGTGGCCATCAATTTGAGAGCTGTTATCAAGGAACAGGATGTTACTCAATCCTGGCCACCTGATGTTAAACCAGAGGAAGAATGTTTTCCTTTGTTATCTACTCTCAGGCTCTCATGATGTTCATCATGCAACTCAGAGAGTCCAGCGGCTTGTGCAATCTTTCGGTCAAGATATAGTGTATGCAGTGACCTGTGGAAGTATAAAACCTAAGCATATCATTCTCCCATTTAGTGTCAAGTCGTTGACAGGAAATGTTGAGCTGAGAAATTATATTAAACCGACTACTTCACTGTGTGTCTTATTCAGTGTTGGGGAAGTTACTTATAAAAAGTAACTAATTACTTTACTTTCGTTACTGCTTTGAATTGTAATGACATTACTTTACTCGTTACTAATTTAAAAAAGTAACTTGTTACTTTACTCGTTACTTTACTTTCAGCCCATAACTTGAATGAACTTGCTCTATTTCGCTGGCTATAACGTCATATGTAGCCTGTCTCCCTCTGACCCTTTTACAGGCAATGGCAGCCTTCTCGCGCTGAAAGTTTTCATCAATCCAGTGAGCAATCATTCCGAGATAACTTTTGTTGTTAGCACTCCATATATCTGCCGTTGTAGAAACGAATTCTGTGGTCTCAAATGTCTTTTTGAGATCCGATTCGATTACAGCATAACATTTGCTCAAGTAGCTCGAAAATGTTTTTCTGTCTGATATGGGAGCTCGCGTTGTTGGTATTTTGCTTAATAGGCTATTCTCCTAAAACGGGGGGATTCTATTGTTGACAGCGGAACCATGTCCTCCACAACATAGGCTAGGCTGCAACTAGATTATTTATTTCTGCCTGCGATGTTACCTGTCGTAATCCTGCCTCTCCTGATGTAGGCTAAGTTTCGCCTGTTTGGGTGCTGGGGCAGTCTCATCATTACCGGGACGGTGGCTATGGGGATTTTTAGCCACCAGCTTTGTACGACTGTGCTGTCTGGCCAAGTGCTTCGACAAATTGCTCATTGACTGTGTAGAAGTGGAAAGCTGTTTATCACCAGGACATAGCGAGCACTTAACCGACATGTTTTTGCCTTTGCAGGCAACTACCTGAAAATAATGCAAATGCCAGTGTTCTCCATGACTTCTCTCTCCTCCATCTTCCTCTCACTGAATCAATCGATTTCCACAGCAACCAGTTAGGCACACATGCGCCACTAATAAAAACAACGCGGTCATGTTGGCCTACCGGTAGCTCACTGATTTAGCCTACATGTAAATTTGTTAATCTGAATGTCACTGAAAAAAATCGTGGGTAACGCTGTAACGAACGTTACTATAGTCTAGTAACTGTAATGACGTTAGTGAAATTTGAACTGTAATGCGTTACGTTATTAAGTTCCTGACAACAGTAACGAAATTACAGTAACGCGTTACTTTGTAACGCGTTATCCCCAACACTGGTCTTATTCACAGATGGAGGAGGTTGACACAGCTCTGTATTTTCAGAAACTAATTTCAGCTGAAAGTGACATAGCTTTGCCCACTAACTTCCTAGCTTATTCACTACCTTAGCTTGGGACAACATTGATCACCTAGAAGAAACAGTCAGTGGTAAAGTAACATCTCATAGGGTGAATGGGATAGCCGTGCAAACAAAGCAAACTAACCAAGATGCTGTCCAACCCAAGCCAGATGTTGCCAAAACAAAGCAATGGAGCATCAGTGCATCCGCACCAATGTTGCCTTACTACAATGCTGGTCAACGAGTTGGACTAGAGCTGGAAATATTTGCCCGAACCCGACGGGGCCCAACAGGACCTGCCAGGTTCGGGCCGGTTCGGGGTCTAATTTCAATATTCCAAGCGGGCCCGGCTCGGGCTCGGGCTGAAAGCCGATGCGCGGCAAATATGCGATCACATGATACGCCTAACGTTCGATCTACAGGCATGCGTTAGTAGATGCAAAATGGATGTAGAAGAAGTTAAACGGAGATTAGCCCTTGGCGAATTCATGTTGGTCGAGCCAGTAAATGCGAGGTCGGAGGTGTGGAAACATTTTGAGCACGTTCACAATGAGAAAAACGAGGCAGTGGGGTATGTCAAATGCAAGAAGTGCGACGTGATGTTAAAGTATGACAGCAAGACAACTGGTTATTTTTCTTTTAACTTTGGGCAGATCATTTATTTTAGCCTTGAAGTTCTTGAACTTCAGACATCTGTAGGCTAACTAATCTGAATAAAAAACGTAGAAATGTTCAGCAAAAATGACTTATTGTTGACTGCTTTGATATGCGCACAATTGAAAAATGTCGGGTTGCAAACGGGTTCGGGCTCTATGAAGCTGTCAATCATACGGGCCGGGGCGGGCTCGGGTGGAGTTCTCTCGGGCTGGGGCCGGTTCGGGTCTTAGTTTTAAGGCCCGTTTCAAGCTCTAAGTTGGACCACCACAAAGCAAATGTAAAGACCTCAACACTGCAGCCAATACTTGGGCTGCTAGAAAAAAAATGCTATTTGGGTTCTAGCACGCTTGCTACAACAAGAAGAACAAGCAATCAGCAGCTGGACCGGCTTTAATATCCTCACTCATGACAAAATTGAGGTCATTCCCAACAATGTAGGCTAGCTGCCCACCATCAATGCTCCTGCAACACAAATAGCTGCTGTCAAAGAGGTGCTTAACCAGTCAATAAGGATCATGCAACAGCTAGGCCTGGAAAAGATTGTTTGTGTCTTCGACCAAGCTCTTTATGTAAAGTCTGTTTTTGCATGGAAACA
>JAODXP020009211.1:0-13245 GCA_027497455.2 Sardinella longiceps
TACTAGTCACGTGCGAATCTGCATCTCAGTGATTGGGCGGTGTTTGTTGTTTTTGTAGGGCGCCTTTTTCAATTTTTTTCGTGTTCAGTAGGCTAATGGAGGCTGCCTTTGAAATTGTGAATGCCAATTTTGAGAGCATTTTAAGTGCAAAAAGTGTCTCTCTGCGAATTATATGGAGACAAATCCGCGGAAAGAGATCCACCAAAAGGACGAAATTTCACAAGACTTTGACGTGGATGACGTGTAGCATCTATTAGGCTAATTACCTAAATCTATAGCCTATGTGAGCAAAAAATGAAATATGAGCAATATTGACAGTTATCTGGTTTCTAGCTTTGACATCATATCCGGGCCTTAATGTCAGTAAATTCGTGCAAAATGCAGACTTCGCTTATCCTGTGCGAATGCGCCACAAGAAACACAGAGGTGGGGAGGTAATTTACAAATTACCGACGTCCCCAGGTATTTGTAATCCCGTGCGAATAGGGCTATAGTGTGTAACTGACCGTAATATTGTCTGATCATGGGAAGACTGAGTTTACGAAATGATGCAAAATGGTGTTTTCATAATTGTGTGCATGTGTTTTGAATGAAGTGTATATGTTTTGACTGAAATGTGTCATTTTGCAAACAATGCAGGAAAAAAGAAATCCTGTTTTCAAAATTTTGTCTAAACAATTGAAAAACCTGTAATATTTAATATAGTTTTTAAATTCTGGGAGGATAATCAAAATAAAGAAATACTAGCTTGGGAGAGAGCAATGGAGACTGTGAGCTTGCTTTTCTGACAATTCAATAAACATGCAGTTATGGAAAATATTCTGACCACTCCACCCCACACACACAAAAAAAAATGCTCACACTTAATTTGTTTCTTTCTTTTCTTTCTGAACCTTTCTAACATTTTGTGAAAATATGACCTGGCAAATGGCAAGTTTGTTGTCAAATGTTCATTAGAAGTTTTGATCAAAACAATTACTATTTTACATTAGGTTACCACTTATTGAAAACTTCTACTGAATTTTTGGTGACAAATTTGTAGTTTGCCACAAATCCCCAAAACTTTGCCAGAAGTTTGGAAGTTGGTAAGGAGGATACACTCACCTCAGTAAACTGTCCTTGCAGGTGTGTAGTCGTGGCGTTGCAGGACAGGTGAGGTGCTGTGACGACCGTAGTTGTGGCAGCGCAGGTGTGACAGACGAGATGCTGTGAAGACCGCAGTTGTGGCGTTGCAGGACAGGTGAGATGTCCTCACCTGAAGACCGTAGTCGTCGTGTCACAGGACAGGTGAAGTGCCGGGAAGACAGTTGTCGTAGCGTCGCAAGACAGGTGAAGTGCTGGGAAGACAGTTGTCGTGGCGTCGCAGGACAGGTGAGATGTCGTGAAGATCAGCTGAGTGGGACGCTGCTCCTGTGGAGAGGTCTGCCTGTGCTGTGCTCACCAGCACCATTATATAGTCCTCAGCACTAGCCTGGACTGGCCAGCATCACCAGTCTGACCAGTACTACCCCCCCCCCCCCAGGGTCACAAGCCCACTCCGTAAAGGTCAAATTGCCCGCAGCCCAGATGTTAAACTGCTTTGTTAGGGAGAGGAACATTCCTGTCAGACTTTTTATGGAAGACAGGCCCAGCTAATTGGTAGCCTACATGTTTGGAAAAGAAGGAGCCATATTAATAATTCATTCTACACTGATATTGTACAGTTTTTTATTCCCACTATTTATTAATTTTATAATAGAGCATTGTTTGTATTGAGAAAAAAATAGCATTCCAAATAAATAATGAAATGTTTGTGTGAGCTGAGAGTGTATCCAGTGCACTAGGCTACCTTCTTCTTCTTTGCTGTACTGTAGGCCTAATTCAAGGGAACTAACCAGTCATACTGACGGACACTCTAAACATTTATGCATTTAGACAATTTATAAATGTGGAAATGTGGAAGCAGTTGTCTGCTGCTTCAAAGCAATCAATAAAAATTGTAACTAAACACAAACAAACACCAAAACCAAACCAACAATCAACTAAACAAAGAAAGAGAAACCTGTCCAAGTAAGAAACGTAAGCTAAGAATGTTGTGTGAGGATGGAATGTCTGAGAGTGGTGCTGCAAATGCTCCAAATCAAAGTAAGAATGGCCTCCAAGGCTAGGTCATATAGGGACATAAAGAATTGCCACCAAGGCTGGGCCATATAGGGCCATAAAGTTTCCTTTAAAAACACAGTTCCTCCCCACAATAAACACCCTGCATTTCAAATGACCTAATCCTACATTTCAAATTACATTCACAAAACCCTAAATTCCTTTTGAAAAACTGAATAATCATCTCAGAAGTGGCCACAGTCCACTCAAAACTCATAGCAGCCATTAGACACTATATGACAACATCAGTAACACAGTATGCTGCTCCAAAAAAGTCATGCTGATTATCTGTAATATATGGACTGTATGATCATTTGCTTAGAGTTTTGCAAAAAGAGTGAATTTAGTTTTGCACAGTACATTTTGTAGAATTGAGGATTTGATTCAGGCAATAGTGTTTAGTCCTGTAGCTTTTTGAGAAGAACTGGTGGATTGCAGGCCCGCAGGTGAGTTACAGTATCACATTTTTTTTTTACTCAAAATCCACCTTGATTTCTTTTTGTCCCATTTAAATTAATGAATTATTTAATTTATTTGACGTTAAAATGGGTTTGCATTAACACCGTTATTAACACGTTAAACTGACAGCACTAATGTGTTGTGTGCATGTGTATGATGTGTTCATACAGTATTTATGTTTTATATGTGATGTGTTTATATGTGTATATGTGATGTCTACGTGATTTGTTTATACTGTATGTGTGGGTGGGTGTCTGTGTGTGTGTGCATGTGTGTGTATTTCTGTGTGATGTGTTCACTATGTATTTGTTTAATAGGTCTATGTGTGTGTGTGATGTGTTTATATTTGTATAACACAGGGATATGTGTGTGTGTGATGTGCTTCTATGTACTTGCCGTTTGTGAGAGTGTGTGTGTGTGTGTGTGTGTGTGATGTATTAAAGCTGCTGAGAAATTGGCCTGTAAAGATTTGACAAGTAGTGTGTGTTTGCCAAAGAAAAGTGACAGTGATAATTGCCCACTATAAAGCCCCTTCTCTAAAGCCCTCAGCACACACACACACACACACACACACACCTTTCTCTAAAGCCCTCAGGGTTAAGGGTGGAGAAGAGATGGACACACACAAACACACACACACACACACACACACACACACACACCCTCACTAAAGCCTAGCCTTAAGCTCATGGGTGGGGGAGACTTAATCACGCATGCACACACACACACACACACACACATTTTTTTGTTTTGTCACTGCATTACAAATACTGAACATTACTTTTCAGGAGCTAAATATCCTGCGTGTCGTGTTATAATTTTTCAATGTTGTCTGAAGCCTTGTATGTGCAGTAGGGTCTGATGATGCTTACATGGATATTAAAAAATACTTCACATTTAATATGACCTTGTAGCAAACTTGGAAGCATCTATGCTTCCTTCAATATTGGGCAAAACCAATGTACCTTCAAAGGCAGTATTTTATGCATTTATTCATTTTGGACATGCCTTAATGCCTTGCTGCTCCAAATGCTTCCTTCAAAGGCACTTCTCCCACACCCTGACCTTCAACACGACAGCAGGAATCTACCCATGAAACCGGCCCCAGAATGGACGGCCCTTCACAAAGAGAGATGTGCTTACATGATATTTGCTGTTTATATTATGTAACTTTGCACTTTTGTGTCCATAAACTTGACACTTATCATACAGTATACAACCACTCTTTCATTCATTCATTTGTTCGTTCCGGTCTCAAGACATCCAATTCAATCATTAGGCGGGTTTACATGGACACTTCTAATCTGATTAGAAAGATTCCATGTGCATTCTATAGAACAGTATCCAAGGAGATGCATTCATAAATGCCTTCTGAAATGGAATATTGGGTTAAATAATCAGATTAGAAGTGTCCATGTAAACAGGGCTATAGACTTGTTTCACACCTGAACATTCCGACATTCCATGGTAGTAAACTGAACATTCTATCATTGAAATGCATTGGATTTATGCCTCTTTCTGACTTGAAAAAAATGGGTAATAACATTTCAAACATGTTTAAATTCACTTTCCTTCAAATAATACACATTTGAAGCACACAAATTGGGAGGTCCCGAATAAATTGAAGCTTCATGCACATAAATGTAAAACCACTTTTATCTACTCGGGACCTCCAAATTTGCGTGCTTCAAATGTGTATTATTTGAAAGAAAGTGAATTTAGACTTATTTTAAATATTATTACCCATTTTTTTCAAGTCAGAAAGAGGCATAAATCCAATGCATTTCAATGGTAGAATGTTCAGTTTACTACCATGGAATGCTTTTAGAACCTCGGAATGTTGAGGTGTGAAACAAGTCTATTGGCAGACGTGGGTTGGATAATGTCACTAGCAGATATACTGGTGGCAGACGTGGCTTGGACAATGTCACTAGGAGATATACTGGGCCAGCTGCACTAGTGATCATAAGCTGGGGTAGAAACAGGTCTTGGGCTGCCCCTCTGCACTTGCAGCTGGGGACTCTGCATAGTCAGCTTGTTAGAGCACAGGTGTTTGGAGTGGGGGGTGGGACAGCCAGGGGCGCTATGACAGACCCCCAAATATTTTAATATTCAATTCAATATTGTCTGGGCCCCCTGTCAGTGCCAGGACCTTAGAGTCATCTTAAACCTCATTATTCTCTTTATAAACTCATAAGCGTACCTCCCCACTAGACTTAGCCTGACAAGGCAGACTATAGCATGTATTGTATAGTCTGAGCACAAATGATAGACCGTGGCTCAAGAATCTGCGTTGTCTTTCAAACCGCTTCTGCTCATGATAGGCTGGTCCTATGACAACGGCTCTGACTACATCCAATCAGAGCAACAAAGAATCTGATTTAAACAATGGTAAGCCCGCCCATAGACTCCCTGCCCACCTAGCCATGTGATTGGTCACAAGCACACAACTCCCCTCCATGAACACCATGTACACTGCATGATTCTGAAACAGTCTGTCTCTCTAAGACCCACTCTCGTCCTGGCTGCTTGTTCAAGCGGAGAAGCTCTGCCATGGGCTGAGTATCAGAGACAACAATAACCTAAGCGGTGATGCAACCAACCTGAGAGTATCAGAGACAACAGTAGCCTAAGCAGCGATTTTAAAACAGCTTCTAAGCAGTGTCTATCAGATGCAATAGCAAAGACATCCAAACTGGTGTTAAGTACTCCATTTCCCCTCAGACTGTAGCACAGTGAACTCATGCATCTGCCTACACTGTTTATGTCTTGTGTCTTGTGTGAGCAATTCTTCTTGGCAGCCCTGTGCATTTTTTTTACTATTTGTATGTGTCAATATCTTACTATTTATTTTATTCTAATAGGGTATGTCTTTATTTTTTTAACTATTTAACCATTTGAAGTAAGAGTAAACCGCTGAAGTTTTCCAATACCCCTGTACATTTTCTCCTAGCTGTTATTGTGGGTCGTTATGGCGAGGGGCCTAAGGCTCATTGTGGGTCGTTATGTAATCAGGTGAGAGAATGCCCCCCAGGTCCATCCCCTCAATTCACACTCACTTCACAGAGCTGCTCACCTGCTATCATCACATCACCACTTTGTTTTTCTTTGCTTTCTTCACTCCTAAGACTTTCACCTCAAGCATTAATCTGAGGGGCAAACCACTCCACCGCCTCCACCCTGAAATGACTGGTCAGCTTACTGTAGACTAACTTACTGAAGCTCATCACACTTTACCATTGTGTCTCCACCCTGAAATGACTGGTCAACTTACATTTGTACCTTGGAGCCTTGTTATGATGTGTCGAAGACTATCAGTGAAATCTGACTGTGTTCTTAATATGAAACATTTCTTGGACATGAATAATGACATACTGGGGAAGACAACAGTCAACGTTTAGTAGTGTGTTTGATACGTAGCATGTTAGCGATCATTGCCACAACAGATGCTGAATGTGTTTGTTTTATACAATCGTAGACTGCTGAGTCTATGACTAAGACAAGCCTGAATCGGCCCATTCCTGTATCTTCTCATTCCACCACCTGCACTTCTCTGACACTCTGACCCTTGACACGAGAGCAGTCAACTACTCTTGAAACATGCCCATAAACTGATATTGGGGGGTGGTGGTGGGGTTTAAAAAAAAAAAAAAAAGAAAAGGAAAAAAAAAACATGCCCATAAACTGCTGAACGGACGCCCCTTCAACACAAGAGCAGTAATCTACCCATGAAACATGCCCTTAAAATACAGAACTGACGCCCCTTCAACACAAGAGCAGTAATCTACCCATGAAACATGCCCTTAAAATACAGAACTGACGCCCCTTCAACACAAGAGCAGTAATCTACCCATGAAACATGCTCGTAAACTGCAAAAATGGATGCATTAAAGCCCCAATGTGTAGCCTTTGACAAAAAAGAAGCGCAACGCATTTCAAATGACGTATTACAGCTAGGGTAGCCTGCATGTGGATGTCGGTATATTGTCGTCTGTAGTGAAAACGCGAACGATATGACTGTTTTTAGCTTCCGTATTCCAAGATGGCGGCAATACATTGAGAGTCTACCCCACTTAATGTGCGTGCAAATGCGAAATTTCAAGCCAATACGGACATAAGGAATTATATTAATTGTCAACAGGTAAAGCAGATTTTGATATTGAACAATAAAAACGTTAAACATTGTACCTTTAAACCTAACCCTACACTACATGATTTCTAGTTTTTAGTCAGGCCTACAGTATGTCCACTCCCCAAAGGGACAGTGGTTCAAATCTATGTATAAAGTATATCCAAGGGATGTCTGTACAGTATGTGTGTGTAATGGCATTAGTGAATGCAGTGATCATTTCCCTGTCTATCTATACAGTATGTCTGTGTGTGTGTGTGTGTGTGTGTGTGTGTGTGTGTGTGTGCAAAGGCATTAGTGAATGCAGTGATCATTTCCCTGTCTATCTATACAGTATGTCTGTGTGTGTGTGTGTGTGTGTGTGTGTGTGTGTGTGTGTGTGTGTGTGCAAAGGCATTAGTGAATGCAGTGATCATTTCCCTGTCTATCTATACAGTATGTCTGTGTGTGTGTGTGCAAAGGCATTAGTGAATGCAGTGATCATTTCCCTGTCTATCTATACAGTATGTCTGTGTGTGTGTGTGTGTGTGTGTGTGTGTGTGTGCAAAGGCATTAGTGAATGCAGTGATCATTTCCCTGTCTATCTATACAGTATGTCTGTGTGTGTGTGTGTGTGTGTGTGTGTGTGTGTGTGCAATGGCATTAGTGAATGCAGTGATCATTTCCCTGTCTATCTATACAGTATGTCTGTGTGTGTGTGTGTGTGTGTGTGTGTGCAAAGGCATTAGTGAATGCAGTGATCATTTCCCTGTCTATCTATACAGTATGTCTGTGTGTGTGTGTGTGTGTGTGTGTGCAAAGGCATTAGTGAATGCAGTGATCATTTCCCTGTCTATCTATACAGTATGTCTGTGTGTGTGTGTGTGTGTGTGTGTGTGTGTGTGTGTGTGTGTGTGTGTGTGTGTGTGCAAAGGCATTAGTGAATGCAGTGATCATTTCCCTGTCTATCTGTATACAGTATGTCTGTCTGTGTGTGTGTGTGTGTGTGTGTGTGTGCAAAGGCACTAGTGAATGCAGTGATCATTTCCCTGTCTATCTATACAGTATGTCTGTGTGTGTGTGTGTGTGTGTGTGTGTGTGTGTGTGTGTGTGTGTGTGCAAAGGCATTAGTGAATGCAGTGATCATTTCCCTGTCTATCTATACAGTATGTCTGTGTGTGTGTGTGTGTGTGTGTGTGTGTGTGTGTGTGTGTGTGTGTGTGTGTGCAAAGGCACTAGTGAACAGTGGCGCCTCCAGACGTACGGCTGTACGCACTGTGCGTACCTTGGGAGAGAGAGAGAGAGAGAGAGAGACGCAAGCGAGAATCGGGCGGAGAGATTTGTCATTTGTAGAGATTTGTCAAGTTCTGAAGTAGCCTATTGAAATGTTTTAAATGTGTCAATAGGCAAATTTATTTTAGGAGGCTTGCATGGTCGTATCTATCGACGACATGATGCGATTTCGCTCTAGTGTTTTTGTGATTAATGTTTTCATGTAGGCTATTTGCCTATTTCCTTTTGGCGAGTGCCCATGCCACGCCGATATCACCCTAGGCTATGCATTATAATTTTCTTACAATGGGCCATTTGCGAGTTGTGGGCGCCTTCGTTTCGCGCACCAGTGGAAGGCAAAGGGGAGGGGAGAGGGCCCCTGTCCCTACCGGGCAGCTATAGTGCAAGAAGTTGGTGTGGTCTACACCACGCAGTAATTCCTTCGAAATAAGCATAGCCTACTTCATTCATAATATTGTTAAGCCAACCCGACAATATCACAAACAATTTCCTGGGTTGTGCGAAATCTTCGCTTGCCTACATTTCAAAACAACAGCAACAGCATCAAAGCGCTTAGACCTAATTGATGCATCATACATGCATGATGTCCTCTACCTTCAACAGGATAGGCTGCTCACAAACCCAAATTAACCCTCCGCGAATGTGAGAACCAGGAGTCTCCATTTGTCCAAGACACGTCCTTCCCATATAATGACAGAAAAAAGTTGGTTCTCCCCCTAAAGTAACGCAGTGCCGCCCGCGCGCATGTGTGTGTGTGAATGCAACAAAAGTTCACTGTCGAGTTTATCGTACATAATCTATGTAGGCGAGTTAATGTTCATGTAGGTCAATTTTGAAATTCAAGTTCAAGTTCACGTTGTATTGAAGTTGATTTCTAAAGAAGAACGTGCTGACGCACGCACACACTTTTTTTTTGCGCGGGGCATTTGTGCGTACCCTACAGTTCAATCCTGCAGGCGCCCCTGCTAGTGAATGCAGTGATCATTTCCCTGTCTATCTATACAGTATGTCTGTGTGTGTGTGTGTGTGTGTGTGTGTGTGTGTGTGTGTGTGTGTGTGTGTGTGCAAAGGCATTAGTGAATGCAGTGATCATTTCCCTGTCTATCTATACAGTATGTCTGTGTGTGTGTGTGTGTGTGTGTGTGTGTGTGTGTGTGTGAATGGCATTAGTGAATGCAGTGATAATTTCCCTGTCTATCTATACAGTATGTCTGTGTGTGTGTGTGTGTGTGTGCAAAGGCATTAGTGAATGCAGTGATCATTTCCCTGTCTATCTATACAGTATGTCTGTGTGTGTGTGTGTGTGTGTGTGTGTGTGTGTGTGTGTGTGTGTGCAAAGGCATTAGTGAATGCAGTGATCATTTCCCTGTCTATCTATACAGTATGTCTGTGTGTGTGTGTGTGTGTGTGTGTGTGTGTGTGTGTGTGTGTGTGTGTGTGCAAAGGCATTAGTGAATGCAGTGATCATTTCCCTGTCTATCTATACAGTATGTCTGTGTGTGTGTGTGTGTGTGTGTGTGTGTGTGTGTGTGTGCAAAGGCATTAGTGAATGCAGTGATCATTTCCCTGTCTATCTATACAGTATGTCTGTGTGTGTGTGTGCAAAGGCATTAGTGAATGCAGTGATCATTTCCCTGTCTATCTATACAGTATGTCTGTGTGTGTGTGTGTGTGTGTGTGTGTGTGTGCCAAGGCATTAGTGAATGCAGTGATCATTTCCCTGTCTATCTATACAGTATGTCTGTCTGTGTGTGTGTGTGTGTGTGTGTGTGTGTGTGTGTGTGTGTGTGTGTGTGTGTGTGTGTGTGTGTGTGCAAAGGCATTAGTGAATGCAGTGATAATTTCCCTGTCTATCTATACAGTATGTCTGTGTGTGTGTGTGTGTGTGTGTGTGTGTGTGTGTGTGTGTGTGTGCAAAGGCATTAGTGAATGCAGTGATAATTTCCCTGTCTATCTATACAGTATGTCTGTGTGTGTGTGTGTGTGTGTGTGTGTGTGCAAAGGCATTAGTGAATGCAGTGATCATTTCCCTGTCTATCTATACAGTATGTCTGTGTGTGTGTGTGTGTGTGTGTGCTGTGTGTGCAAAGGCATTAGTGAATGCAGTGATCATTTCCCTGTCTATCTATACAGTATGTCTCTGTGTGTGTGTGTGCAAAGGCATTAGTGAATGCAGTGATAAGTTTCCTGTTTGATCAGGAGATACATGTAAGAAGTTGCTCTGCCTGTACTACTCTATGTCCCGTCCTCTTTAAGCAACAGCAACAGCACATCTTGTTCTTGGTGTGTCCACCCATGGTCTGGAATTTTTCTGGACTAAATTCCCCTAGTGTGGTGAATAGCCTACGTACAGAACTGTCTAGTCATGTGTTTGAGGGCCTACCATGCATACCTGTTGAATGCACTTCTTACTGTTAAGAAGAATTACTGTCTCACTACAACATCATAGCCTACAGTTTTAATCTGGTAACAGCATGCATGCACAGGCCAACACATAGGCAATAAGCACTCAGTTGAAATCTGACCAACACAACTTCTGTGGTCTGACGTGTGAACATGCTGGTAACATGGCGGAATACATTTCCAAAGTTTTTAATAAATTTCAAATCTTTTTAAAGCCGTCCTCGTTCATTTGTATACAATGTGTACAATGTGTATAAACATATGCTATAAATATAAACATTAATATTAGTTGTTGTAACTGACATAAGCTTCAGTACATCACTTACAGTAAATCAAATAAGCAGATAATTAGGCCCTGTCAACTTCAGACGCGATCAGTGCTGTATGTATGTGTGTGTGTGTCTAGAGTTCTAGGGGTGGGCTGTGTATGTGTCTATGTGTGTGTGTGTGTGTGTGTGTGTGTGTGTGTGTGTGTAGTGTGAGTGTGTGTGTGTGTGTGTGTGTGTGTGTGTACAGTTCCAGGGATGGTTGGTTGGCTGTGTGTGTGTGTGTGTGTGTGTGTGTGTGTACAGCTCCAGGGGTGGGGGTTGGCTGTGTGTGTGTGTGTGTGTGTGTGTGTGTGTGTGTGTGTGTGGTGTACAGCTCCAGAGGTGGGGGTTGGCTGTGTGTGTGTGTGTGTGTGTGTACAGCTCCAGAGGTGGGGGTTGGCTGTGTGTGTGTGTGTGTGTGTGTAGCTGAGGTGGGGGTGTGTGTGTGTGTGTGTGTGTGTGTGTGTGTGTGTGTGTGTGTGTGTGTGTGTATGTGTATGTGTATGTGTACTGTACAGGCTGTACTCTCACTTGATGATAACCTACTACTGTAGTTATCAAATGAAAGTCTGGAATGTGCTTGTTCATAACGAATGTATTTGACCTTTAACCTCTGGTATTTAAAGAGGCTGGAAGCATCAGTTCCCTGAGGGCCCGTGCTGTGCCGTGACTGGTTAAATTCTTGGTGATGGTGTGTGTGTGTGTGTGTGTGTGTGTGTGTAAATGAGGCCCAGCGTGTGTGTATGTGTGTGTTTTGGGGCCCAGTGTGTGTACTGTATGTGTGTGTGTGTGTGTGTTATTGGGGCCCAGTGTGTGTGTGTGTGTTATTGGGGCCCAGTGTGTGTGTGTGTGTGTGTGTGTGTGTGTGTGTGTGTGTGTGTGTTATGGGGCTCAGTCAACACCCCCAACTCTGCAGTATTTAAGGGTTGGTGTGAGCCCTGCACAGGTAGACCTGTCCTTAGGAACAGAGTCCCCCCTCCTCGCCCTTCAACTCTCTCTCACCTGTCAGCTCTTACCTGCCTTGTCTCATCCGTCTCCTCCGCTGCCACACCTCATCACCACACACCTAACCAAGACCATTCGCTCAGGTGAGTACATCTGTGGTGACGGCCGTCTCATTGATCAATGCACCTGCGCGTTTGAAAAACTAAACTGATAGTAAGGATGTATAGAGGGAATTGTGTTTGTCACATGCAAGTAGCTACTGGAGTACGGAACGCAGAGAAATTATTCTCTTGTGTGTTTGTGTGTGTGTGTGTGTGTGTGTGTGTGTGTGTGTGTGTGTGCGCGCGTGTGGAACGCAGTGAAATTATTCTCTTGTGTGTGTGTGTGTGTGTGTGTGTGTGTGTGTGTGTGTGTGTGTGTGTGTGTGTGTGTGTGTGTGTGTGTGTGTGTGGAACGCAGTGAAATTATTCTCTTGTGTGTTTGTGTGTGTGTGTGTGTGGAACGCAGTGAAATTATTCTCTGGTGTGTTTGTGTGTGTGTGTGTGTGTGTGTGTGTGTGTGTGTGTGTGTGTGTGTGTGTGGAACGCAGTGAAATTATTCTCTGGTGTTTTTTTGTATGTGTGCATTACAGGAAAAATCCGGCGTGAATCAACATGTAGTTGTTTTATAGACCCCATAAACCATATATTTTCTAAATGCTTATGTGTCCAGGATTTCACCCCAAAAATATTTTTTCACATCCCACCCCCCTTCCTTTCCCCTTCCTTTCGAGATCAGCTGGTATTGGTGATTTTGGTGTATAGGCAATGCATTTGGACCTGAGGCATTAAAAGAAAACTAATCTACCCCTTATGCTATACTTTTCTGAAAGCTTACACCCACAGGGTGTCATATAAAATTAATTGAGACAGGCATCACCCTCTTCATCTCTTCACTATCCATGTATATGGATGTGTATTTAGGGCTACTTTGATTAATGTATAGCTCATTTGTATATTATTATTCTGAAAAACTTGTAATACAGAAAATGTTACTTTCTAGGCGTACTTTCACTGTATAAAGTTAAACAGACCTATTTTGTCCTATATTGGATTGATGAGTATTTCACATATTTCCTCAACTAGGACTTTTAGTATGTTGTTCTGGACACCTCAAAGAAATGATCTAAGCTATTTTGGCTGGACTACTAGAAATGTTTTCAGTATTTCACAGTAAAAAGGATACTCCGGCACTGAAGCTGTTAACATGAAAGTTCTGTTACATGCTGTGCATTTTGGTTTAAAATCTGTTGTTCTCTTCTTAACTCAGTTTTCCTCTCACAAATGCTGCTATTAGCATTTGTGAGAGGAAAACTAAGTTAAGAAGAGAACAACAGATTTTAAACCAAAATGTGAAATACGGTTCACTATGTCTAAATATATTTACTTTATGGTCCTAAATTGTGTTGAGTTGAGTTGAGTTGTGACTTATTACTGCGGATGCATCAGAGCTGTGTATTTTGTGTCCATGCTTCATGTGGTCCTTCCATTTCAGAGGAAGTGGACATTTGTGTAATGTTAAACTGTTATTACACAATGTTTATATATATAT
>JAODXP020009213.1:5000-7500 GCA_027497455.2 Sardinella longiceps
GTGTGTGTGTGTGTGTGTGTGTGTGTGTGTGTGTGTGTGTGTGTGTAGTTGGCCATTACTGTGCGTTTTGTTGTGTGTGTGCAATGCATGTGCATGACTGAATAGAACTTGTGGCTCAGTCAGTAAAGACAGTAAGTGTGTGAAGAGGAACAAAAGGAGACCTCCTATCTGATATACCACCCACACACACACACACACACACACACACACACACACACACACACACACACACACACACACACACACACACTAGGACTGGGCGGTTAATCGAGTTTTACGGTTTCTCGAGAAGTTTTATGAAATCGATTAATATTTTGACATATCGAATATCTCGAGTTTAGGCTGTAGGCTAAATGCGTAAGATTTCGCCACTCTGATTTCCCTTCTGTGCTGTGGAGCGGTCCGCCCCGCCTCCTCCTTGCGTGTGTTTCCCCCCAACAGAGCTGGCTCCCCTCCCCTGCTCCTCCAAGACTGTGTAGTTGTAGCAAAGATACTTTGATCAACCGTCTCTGGTTGCAGCATGGATCAGTAGGCTTACGAGAGGGAAAGGTGGCGTTATCTTTTTCAAAAAAACAAAAGACGCATTTCCAAGATAATGATCGAAAAGCAAGACAGCGCAGTGGAAGGTATGGGCAATTTTGGAAGGCAACTTGTAGGCTCAGTTGCGTGATGATGGACCATGCTTATAATTTACAACTGACAATTTCAACAAAACTTTGAAGCAGCCTAGACCAGCCTCGTTAGGCTACTCAAAGCTCTGCTGCTTGTATTAAATTAGGCGCTAGATTGGACTATTAGGCTACTTCATTGCGTTCTTGCATGTCCGTTGCAAAATTCATCACGTCCTTGTGAATGTTCAACGATTGTAGGAGCGCATTGTACAGGCTATAACAACATCGATAAATTATTTTCCCAGCTTTCTGTTCTGAAATATTTTGCGCTAACGTTACGTTACATGAAAGTGAAAGTGCTTTGATGTGTAGGTCTTTCTGCAAGTTGGCATGCATGTCGTGGCTGCAACAATGTGGAGTCACGCAATTCTTAGACGAGATGACTAGGGCGCCGAAATGTTTCTGCAACTTAGTCTACTTCTATAAAAAAAATATCCAGTAGGTGTTAACGTTACCAGGCCTAACCTGTTGTTTGCACATGAGCCTCTTGGTCATTTAACGTTACTGCTCAGCGATTCAGAGCGCAAGTTTGAACAAGCTTCATATCACGCATTTAATATCAGTCTGAGGCTGTGTGTGTCTGATGTGGAATCTGATGTGGAATATTGTGCTTAGTTAAATGAAACAAACTGACACACACAAATATAAAATGTACTACAGTCACAAAACAGAATTCATGGAGGATCAATTAATTTATATTTAAAAACAATTCATTTAGTTTGTTACTAGTAGTACCTAGCCTACCTCTAGGCACTTGGGTGCCAACCTGTTTGCACTTAAATAAAAAGAAAAACCTTTGCTGAATTTCGTGTTTTTTTTTCCCCTTGCATAGATATCGAGATATATATCGTATATCGAGATATAGCAGACACTAATCGAGATTATTGTTTTTCTCAATATCGCCCAGCCCTATGGGCAATAATGACGCACACAGCCTCTTTTCCTTTCTCCTTTTCCTCTCTCCCCCTCTTTTTCTTGTTCTGTTCATTCCATTTTCCTTAGTCCATCCCTCTCTCCCTCTTTTTTATCCTCTCCATCACTAGTCCTCCTATTTCTCCATATCCATCGCTCCTTTTCTCTCCCTCCTCTCCCCCCCTCTCTCCCCCCCCCCCTCTCTCTCTCTCTCTCTCTCATTACATTACTCTCTACTGAGTGATAAATGGTGTCTGTTGGTCATAAATCCTTACTAGGGGCTGACAAGCATCCCAATAAAGCAGCAACCAAGTGCGCGTATGCAGACACACACACACACACACACACACACACACACACACACACACACAAACACACACGGATGCATTCGCTCACACACACACATGCGCGTATAACGACTGTCTTGAAATCACTGACACACACACGCACGCACACAAGTACTCTCCCACACAAGTAAGCATGCATACACACACACACGCACACACGCAAACACACACACACACGCACACACACATTCATATACACACATACAGTAAATGCTGCCAAAAAGCAGGGAATCGTGTAAAAAAATGTGTGCATAAAGCAGTCAGACAGACACCAACACACGCAACCACACAAGCACTTGAGCATGCAGCAAGCCAGCACACACACACACACACACACACACACACACACACACACACACACACATATTCTCACTCTGTCACTAAGGCAATCTAGCCTACACCACTGTCTGTTGTCACAAATGAGAGTGCAATGACTGACTGTTTCATTTTTCCCCTTGTGCAAGATGCAGTAATGATACAGGCTACCTACACACACACACACACACACACACACACACACACACACACACACACAGACACACACACACAGACACAGCGGTGGGTCAGATG
>JAODXP020009213.1:10000-13145 GCA_027497455.2 Sardinella longiceps
AACACATGCACACACACACGCACACACACACACAGAGCGAGACAGACCGACAGACAGACAATCAGACGGGGACACACACACACACACACACACACACACACACACACACAGCAAGCCTGTGCCAGTCCCTTCATTAGAGGGGTACTGCAGTAAGTCTGAGCAGATGGTCTGCCTCGTGCCCACTCACACACTACAACCCCTCATTATCAAATCAATCAGACACAACAGCACTGTATAAACACACACAGGTGGGTCAGTGACGTGACGCCTACATTTTTCCTTCCAGGAGCCATTAATTTCATATTTTTGTAAAATAATTGTGTAATCTTGTTTAAATGCATTTATCCTACATCACTCTTCTAAATACAAGTCATATTTGTGTGAAAAATTTTAAACTGGCTGACTTTTATAGTGATAAAGAGGTAAAATGTCCTTCGGTAAAACGGCACTCGCTTTATGTCAAGAAAGACAAAGGCAATTAAAATTATTAAAAATATTTCTAAATCATAAAATTTTCTCTTTGGCATATTTTTTCAAGTCTGTAGATAAACATTGTAAAGTATTTGCAAGATACATAATTTAAAAGCATTATTAATATTTAAAACACTTTGTTCCGCAAAGATACATTTCCCCAAATGTCATTCAGTAAAACAAAGATAAGAAGCCATTTTAAACTGTAGACTCATGGCTCAAGTCATTTGGCATGGGATGTCATCATTCAGAGGACCCCTGAAGACCACCCAAGTTGGAGGAAAGTTTAAAATTTTGCTCCTAAATATAAGTTAATTTCACATTTTGTAAGCGTTGTACCTTGTGTCACAGATTTGAGTGTCATTCGGTGAAACATGTATTTATGTGTTTATAAAGTTTGTGATTTTTTAAAAATGCATTTAAATATGAAATTTGAAGTTCAATAGCCAAGGTCAAAGTCAATGTTGATAATAGGTGGCCATCATCTGCCTGTTAGTAATGAAAAAATAATGAAAAAATAAGAAATTTGTCACTTGGCAAAACGAAATGGCATGCTGTTTTCCTGAATGACATGCATTTAACTGAATTAGAAGTTGAGCATTGGCCATCATATCTCTGCATTGCTTTGACATATCAACTCCAAAGTTGGCCAGTATACTTAGGACCCCTTCCTGAGGGGGCCCAACCAATGGTGACCTTGACCTTTGACCTTTGCTTATATCTTTGACCTTTGTTTATATCTTAACAACTTAATTTGTTTAAATCTCAACAACTCTCATGTATTTAAACCAAATTTCTTACTTGGACTCTTTGACCCAATTCTGAGAATACACCAATATGATGACCTTTGACCTCTAGGGGGTATCATATTGGATTCTTTTTATCAAAAGTTAGACTAGGCCTAATTTATCCTAGGTCATACATTTTGACCATTCTTAAAAAAATGTGAAGAAATGGTCTGTAGACCATTCCTAACAAAAGTTAGTTATTGATGTTTGCAAATTCCAAAGCATTCACCCAATGCAGCCAAACAACAAAACAGGAAGTGTTCCCTACAAACAGGAAGTAAACAGGAAGTAAGCTTATATCTCAGGAACGCTTCCATGCATCAACTTAAAAGTTGGTACTTGGACTTTAGAAGTCATCCTGAGGAGGATACAATTGATTGCTTGACTTGACCTATGGGGGGTGCTATATTTTGCTTACATAGCTCGTATACAGTAAGTGATGCATTGGCAAATTACGTCAAAACTTGGTAAATAGATGAAGGATCTCCTTCTGAGGACGCTTACAAGTTTGGTTATGTTTGACCACTAACAGGCACTAACTGTGCTGCTTGCAGCTAAATTTAGGCCTAATACATAAGTTAGCTGCCTGAACCATATGCAAAGTTTATTAAAAATGCTCCAACTCAGCATTGCTAGTTGTAACACATAATATTTTTTTAACAGATGCCTCTTTCCAATGAAGAGAGGGGTGCACGTTTCTGTGCAAATATACTATAAGGGCAGCTGTTTCAGTGCAGCTATGGAAGAGCGTAATCTAAAGCTTATTCAAATTTTGACCAAAGATTTAAGACAACATGAAACAACTGCAGTGGTGTGAATCAAAGTTTTCATGTAGTTGCAAGTAGTTACAAGCCGCTAAACATTCAACATGTCAAATCGCAGTTTCAAGGTTGCATAATGTCTTTCTGTGGAAACTGTGAACCTCACACCAGTGTCTAAAACTGGAATCAGTATTTTTTTCTCAATTAAAAGTTCACTTAAGAAGCCTTTTGTATCTTTTGTATTGCTAAGCAGTATCACATAACTGATTCAACCAGTGTCTGATTGGGAAATGCGCCATATAATGACAGCTGTAAGGGGGATTTTACAATTTACAACTTTACAAACAAATGATAATGCAAGTTATGATTTGAAGATCAACAGTCACATTCCTCATTCTTGAACCCCTTTAGATGCAGAATTAACCTATATCAGTGCACAAGTTCAAAAATTAAATAGAAAACTGAATCAAAGCAGTCTTGTCATTTGGTAAAACAAAACGTCATATGGTAAAACAGGGAAATTATTCAAAATTTAATACAAAATCTATAACATATTGTAATAATTCAAATACACAACAAAATTACTGTATGAAATGTTATATTATATGAAGTTTTACATAATTTGGCAGCATTTTTTACTTTTATAGGAATAATGCTGAAAAAATGTTGACAGATGGGGCGCTTTATCTTTAAAAGACAAAATTTTATATAAATGCTTTAATAATATGGATATTTTTTTGCTAGCCATAAATTCAGTATACATCAACATCTTCATTATGGATTTTTTTGTGATTGGGTCATTAATGCTGATTTTAATATTTATGGAAAACAATCTGTTTTACCGAATGACATTTTTATGGTGTAAATACAATTGATTGTAATAAAAAGACAAAAAAATATATATTTTTGAGTGGGCACATACTAAATCAAAAAGTTAACATCTTAAAGTATTCAAAAAATGTTGAAATTGACTTGCTGTTGCATTTTTATTTTTTTGAGGTTTTGAAAACCTAAAACGTCACTGACCCACACACACACACACACACACACACATTCACACGCAGCTAGTGCTGTAGAGAACGGATACAAATGGGCTCTTAACCTTAGCATGTAACTGAACGAAGT
>JAODXP020009214.1:0-13296 GCA_027497455.2 Sardinella longiceps
ATATACTTGGTAACACTTTACGGTAAGGGTACATGAATTATCATGAATTCATGCATTAATTCATTCAAGATTAATTCATGATTCATGCATTACTTCATCTCTGAATGTCTAATGTGTCATCAGAAATGAACATGAATTCATTATTTGTCATTAATGACCTCCTGCTGAAATAGCACATGATATTAAGCATTAATTACTCTGGGTACACCATCATGAGTCATGATTAATTGTAATTGTAAAAGCATGATCATGATGTTTTTGTGCAACAAAATTGTGGATATTCTGAAATAGGAGTATTGTACATGGTTGCTATGGAGATGGCGCTGCACGGCGGCTTGCCTGAACTTAGCTCCCCTATTTTTTCACTTATTTTCATCCTTTTTCCCTTGTTTTCGGTTTTATTTTTGCTTGTGGAGTGATGTAGAAATTACTTCTTATTTTCTGTTACTATTCGTTTGCTTTTTTTATGATTTTTTTTTGCTTATCTATTGTACTGTTCCTGTAGGCCTATACTAACCTGACATAGTGTAGCCGGTGGCGGTCCGCACCGCACACGGGTCTCGAACCCGCCACCCCGCAAGCTACAAACTCCCGGCGTGGGAGTGGAACGCTCTAACCAACTGAGCTAAAAACTCGAGCTTCTAACTCAGCGTGTTAGAAGCGCCCATGGAATTGGGTGATGAGGATTTACACACTACCACTGAGCTAGCCGTGCCAGCTGGCCTCTGTTACAATAGCCCAGTGGTTCTCAAACTTTTTCTGTCATTCCCCACTTTGGAAGCAAAGAATTTTCAGGCCCCACCTGGAAGGTTTAACTTGCGCACAATATCTCTATGAGGAATACAGGACAGGATTTTTGTCAGTTTTCATGTTACTAATTCAAAGCCAAATTTCTCTCAAGCCCCTCATCACAGCAACTAGCAAATAACTCAATTGGAAAGCTCAATTTACTCTCATATGTGCATATCTGACAAATAGCTGTGAATTTGGGGGGCATGGTGCGGCCGTTGGTCAATCGCAAAGAGATGCCTCGCGCCCCACCTCTCATGTGTCTGCGCCCCACTAGTGGGGCCCGCCCCACAGTTTGAGAAACACTGCAATAGCCCGACCATAATACTGCTGTTCATCCGTATTCATGGTCTGGAGGTTCTTTAACCTGACGCGATTATACTGCGGGTGGGAGGGCATTCACTTCTGGTTTGAAACGATTGGACAGCTCGTCTAATCAGCTTCGCTTATTGGCTGGTAGACTCTCTACCGATGTAAACACGCCCCAGAAGACCGTTCCCAGACCATGGATACGGATGAACATTCGTATTATGGGCAGGCTATGTCAGGCTAGGCCTATACTATAATGTATCTTTTTTAGTGCTGGCAAAATTAACTGATTAATCATGTGATTAATCCAAAAAATTTAACTCGGATTAAAAAAATTAACTCAGATTAATCCTGATGGATATGGTTCCACTTTCATGGCATGTATTATGTTAAATTTCAAGTCAAACTATACGAAGATTATGGCCTAGCTCCTGACTGTCCAACAACATGTTTGGGGAATCCTTCGGGGTAGGGGACAGTTGTGAATTGCCCCATTTGAGACAAACAAAGCCAACTATTCAGTATCAGGACCTTTACAGGGCAAAATAAGGATCCAATATACCCTAGCATCCAAATTCTTACTGGACGAAATGAGTTGCGATTAAAAATGATTAATCACGATTAATCTTTGAAAAATTTTGTGATTAATCAGATTAATTTTTTTAATCGTTTGACAGCACTAATCTTTTTCTAATGCCATTTCACTACTAACCTACAATAGTAAACTCTCTTGAATCTTGAATCTTGACTGAATAACTGTGAATTCAGGCTGCTGAGTGCTACAGTATGCAGGATATAGTACATGTATGAATTACGATTATTTTTATATTTTATTTGGACTCAGTCAGCAGTCCATATCTTCTTTACATAAAACATCATCATCAACTAACCATTACTTTTTTTAATGAGTTCGTCATATTTGTGGATCCTCAACTAAAATGTTGGCATGGTTCAAAATTTGGAACATTTAGGTTATGAGTTGTGATAGTGGTGACATGAATTAAAGGTTAGTTGCTCATGACTTCATCATGTTTGTGCCCCCTAAACTAAAGTATTGATAGGACTCAACATTTGCAAATTGCACAATTGGATGGTCCTATCAATGGTAAAGAAATTGCTTTTTCCATTTATTCCTTTATTTTTGCTAACAGACAGTTACAGGTGCACTCATTTGAACATCAGAGTAAGGGTGGCACACATGTCATCAACTAAGCATTATTTTTTAAGGCGTTCATCATATTTGTGCCACTCAGATGAAGTGATGAAAGTGACATGAATTACAGGTTAGTTGCTCATGGGGTCATCATGTTTGTGCCCTCTAAACTAAAGTGTTGACATAGTTAAATAGATTAAATTTAGTTGACATGGGGAATAGATGAAAATAAAAAAGATTAAACAAAGCCCTATGCAATGTCTGGGAAATTATTGGTTTACATGATGAACTCATGAGGAAGTAGGTAATTTTTTTATAAAATTTCCCAATTTTGCCATCAACATCACATAAGTAAAGGGGCTGCTGCTTAGCACTTTAGCTGAGGGGTCACAAATGTGATGAATTCATTAAAAATAATGCTTAGGTCATAATGATGTGCATGCATTACTGTAAATAGGATATGCATTCTTGAATATTTTTTCCAATTAAGTGTTTTTTTTTTTTTTTACAATTCAGTAAAAAAACATTCTGTAAGCATGAATTCATGATTACAGTACAATATACTATATGTAATGTACATTACATAGTAAAAATCCTATGAATGAATCATGCATAAATTCATGCATGAATTCATGTATCCTTACCGCAAAATGTTACTGTGCTATTTTAAAGTCAAATTTTGTAGAATTGTCACAGTATTCTGGAAGTAGTATATGAGAAAGGCTATAGCTGGCTGATGATCACAGCTGTGAGCAAAGCACTGACAACATGCTACAGCGAGGGAGGGGTTTGAGAGGCAGTTGAGCAGCGTGGTAGAGACAGGGGGAGGTACCAGTTTAAGGGCATTTTACAGTAATATGCTTTATCAGCAACAGAGCCGCAATGGCAGTTGTCAGTTGGTATTTTGGTGTTCTATATAGACTAAACACAGTACTAAAGAAAAAGATGTATTACCTGCTCCTCTGGTTTATTTCTCCTTTTCATTTGCCTATGAGACAAAATGAACACCCAGATATGATACAGTATACACAAACAAAAACAAGAGAGTAATATACACTATACAGTAGCCTACAAAGGCAGTTTCTTTGGACCATGAGTATCTTCACCTCATCCAGAGAAACACACACAGCAGACCCAAAGCTCCACAGACTGAGAGTCCAACCACAGCAGCCAATGCAGGACTCAGTATAGGACTCTGCTCTAATATAAGAATAAGCACAGATAAATTAGTACAGGAGTCTGCTCATTTGAAATCAATAATTGTGGAAGGGAGGAGAGTTGACTCTTGCATTCATTGAGAAGTGAGTGAAATACCTTCAACTATGATGGATACAGCAGTTGATTTCTGAGCTCCATATTCATTCCTTGCTTCACAGTTGTACTGTCCTCCATCTTTAGATCTGATGTTAGTGATGTTGTACTGCTGTCCTGATCCTACTGGAGTGGATTCATTCACCTTAAACCAGGTATAGTTCTCCACAGGTGGGTTGGCATCACTGCTGCAGGTCAAAGTCACTCTGCTTCCCTCAGTTATCTGCCCAGATGGTTCAACTTCAACGCTTGTGTATTTTGGCGGATCTACAAGAAACATGAAAAAACAAAACTGTGACATATGATCTGTTGAACATACTCTGTGAATTAGTTTAGTTGTCCTGACACTGGCATTACCTTTTTACTTTTTTTCTCAAACTTACAGTAAACATGTAGATATACATCTGGAGATGTGTTTTCACCATGGTCATTCGCTGCCACACAGTAGTATTTGCCTCTGTCCTGTTGTTTGATGTTATGAAATTCTAATTCCTGTGTATTTTTCAGGTCATTGGAGCTGCCTCTCTTGTACCAGGTGAACGTGTGTGCTGGTGGGTTGGCATCACTGCTGCAGGTCAGAGTCACTCTGCTTCCCTCAGTTATCTTCCATGGAGAATATATCTCTACCACTGGAGTCCTGGGAGGGTCTAAAATACAACACTAAACAATTACCTAGCTTAGTCATTTGAAATTTTAAATAACTTAAGAGATAGTGCTTCAGGAAGTAAGTGGTTGACAGCATTGACTTGGAATGAAGGCACATTTGAAGTATAAAAATTAAACGGAATCATAAAATTAGTGCATCCTATAGCTAACAGTAAACACACACTCACAGTAAACATGCAGATTCACAAAAGCTGAAATCTTCTGACCACATATATAATGCGCCCGACAGTAATATACTCCACTGTCTGCAGATGTGATGGAAGGGAAAAAGTATGTATTCTCTGGTCCTTGTTGCAGGACTGCATAGCTACCAGTCTTGACCCAGGTATAGCTCAGCACTGTTAGATGGGATCTGTTGTTGCAGGTCAAAGTCACAGCTGTTTCTTCTAGTATGTCTCCAGAGGGACTGATAGTGACTGTAGGTGATTGTGGAGAATCTTATGGAAAATATACAGTAGGTCTACATCAGTCATATTTGTATTTGTATTTGATACACATATAACAAATTGATATATGTGTAAACAACAACAAACAGTAGCCCCTTAAAATAGCCCCTTAAAATCACACAAATACACACACACAATGGTGAACCATGGCAAACTAGCACAATGAAATGTTATTGCCCTTTACCTCTGACATACAGTTGAATCCCAGGTCTTCCAATCCACCTCTGGCTGTAAGTGTCTGTTGTTATCCTGCAGTAATAGTAACTAGCATCCGATGCAGTCAGTGAGCTTATCCTCAGCTGGCATCTATTAGCTCCACAGTTATACACTTTTACTCTGTCTCTGTAGTCTGGGTCATCTGTAAGATCAGGAGGATCTCCATAGTTCTCTTTAGTCCAGTAAGCCTGTTTAAAGGTCACCCAACTGGGGTATGTATAAGAGCAGGACATGTGCACATAGCCCCCCACAAAACCACATGGGCTCTGAGGTTGGTAAGTAACACTCCAATGCTGACCACACACACCTACCAGAGAAAACAGACAGTGCTGAACCAGTAAGAGAGAAAATGCAAATAATTGCAGCGTTATTTTTATGTGCATATATCAAGTTGGTCACAAATATGTCCTCTTGATCTGTAATTCTGTATTCCATTGTGCTCAGTAGTCAGGGGGAAAAATAACTTTTGCCTTGGGAAAATTCAATTGAATGGTCAATAAAGTGGATACAAGGTGTGCTCAGAGTACTATGTTGATGTTGACCAAGTCAGTTGAATTGTCGTCATCATTACACTATTGTCACATAAAGTTAATCACATATTAGTAAATGCCTCCAGTAAAGTTACCAATAATCAATCAGTTTCAAAATGTGCCTGGTTTACATTTTATTTGAGCGAGCACGAGCTCCTGGTGATGTACATGTATTGGCTTATGTAGGTCCTCATTAACATCTTCTTGTGTACATTGCCTTGCGGAAAAAAAAAAAAAAAAAAAAACATTTACCCCCAGTTACTTGGGGTAATCCACTGGCAGTGTTGGGGAATTTACTTTTAAAAAGTAACTAATAACTTTACTTTAGTTACTGCTTTGAATTGTAATGAGATTACTTTACTCGTTACTAATTTTAAAAAAGTAACTTGTTACTTTACTCGTTACTTTACTTTTAGCCCATAACTTGAATGAACTTGCTCTATTTCACTGGCTACGTCATGTATGTCTCCCTCTGACCCTTTTTACAGGCAATGGCAGCCTTCTCGCGCTGAAAGTTTTCATCAATCCAGTGAACAGTCAATCCGAGATAACTTTTGTTGTTAGCACTCCAAATATCTGCCGTTGTAGAGACGAATTCTGTGGTCTCAAATGTCTTTTTGAGATCCGATTCGATTAGCATAACATTTGCTCAAGTAGGCTAGCTCGAAAATGTTTTTCTGTCTGATATGGGAGCTCGCGTTGTTGGTATTTTGCTTAATATTCTCCTAAAACGGGAGGATTCTATTGTGGACAGTGGAACCATGTCCTCCACAACATAGGCTACAACTAGATTATTTATTTCTGCCTGCGATGTTACCTGTCGTAATCCTCCCTCTCCTGATGTAAGTTTCGCCTGTTTGGGTGCTGGGGCAGTCTCATCATCACCGGGACGGTGGCTATGGGGATTTTTAGCCACCAGCTTTGTACGACTGTGCTGTCTGGCCAAGTGCTTCGACAAATTGCACATTGACTGTGTAGTGTAGAAGTGGAAAGCTGTTTATCACCAGGACATAGCGAGCACTTAACCTGAAAATAATGCAAATATTTCCAGTTGGCGAAGATGCCAGTGTTCTCCATGACTTCTCTCTCTTCCATCTCCCTCTCACTGAATCAATCGATTTCCACAGCAACCAGTTAGGCACGCATGCGCCACTAATAAAAACAACGTGGTTTTGACAGCAATTGATGTTGGCCTACTGGTAGCTCACTGATTTACATGTAAATTTGTTAATATGAATGACACTGAACAAAATTGTGGGTAACGCTGTAACGAACGTTACTATAGTCTAGTAACTGTAATGACGTTAGTGAAATTTGAACTGTAATGCGTTACGTTATTAAGTTCCTGACAACAGTAACAAAATTACCCCCAACACTGTCCACTGGAATGCATTCAGAATGTGAATCTGGGAAACTGACATGTATTTATCAACAACTCCACTTGCAATGGAATGCACAATGCAGCATAAGAGTAAATCAACAGTAATGCACCAAGACCACACACCAAAGACACTACCACCCACACCCTAAAACACACACATTCATACACAAACACCACAGCCATTATCACTACACACCCAAACGCACACACACTCATACATGAACACTATGACCAAGCACCACACAGGCACTACAACCCACCCAGAGGCACATTGACACATTACAAACACATTTCTGCTAACTCTATCTGTTTATATGGGCAACACATTCACTTTTTCTCAGAAGAGCTGAGCTCACAAGTCATCTACATAGAAAAGGAGAAGTTTTTGCTCTTTGCCTTCAACTTATGCTTGCACTGGATGAATGTCAGAGACATTTTGTAACCTTATCAAAAATGTTTACTCAACAACTCACTCAACTCAAGTAAAACAATGAACAATATTGCCACTACCTACGACAATATCTCTCTGGGCACAATATATCACTATCAGCTTCAAGATTTTACACAAGGTATACATCTAAGTGCTTGACTTACCTTTATCTTTGATCAGAATCAGCATAGACAGACAGGTCACACAGTTTATTATCAAGAACAGACCCTGAAAGATTCAGAACCAACATGAAAACAGAAATCATAACTTATATAATTGTAATTACATTATAAGGCCATAAGTGTAGAATGCTAAATTTACCCAAATCTGACTAGCCTAACTGCAACACAACGCCAAACTCAAGTAGTGAATTGTTTGCAATTATTTTGCAACTACATTATGTCATTGTACAACATTCATGACACAAAGCCTCATAACACTCAGAGGCCCTGGGCCTTTTAGGCTATTTGAGGCAATCTGCTGCACTATGACATTTTTAAGTATTTCATCTAACTAATCATATATTCTAACTCAACATCTTTGGAAAAGGGGTACATTTGGTATCAGGGGTTCCTAGAACCAGCTCTGATACGTATTCTGAAAGCCATCAACAATAATAATATAGCACAGTGATTGTAATGACATTTGTTTATAGTAAAATTCAAGTGAAATATTGAGCCCTTACCATGTTTTGCTCCTCCTAAACAACTATTGCTGTTTCAACAGTTTCATCTGGACACTGGAATTAAGAAATGCTTTTCAGTGGCTTTTGAGTGCTGCTTCAAATGAACCAGGAAGGAAATTCTAACCAGAGAAATTATTTTTAACTTCTTCATTTGTCCTCTGTCTGCTCTACTTTCTTATTTATTTACTTCCTTTTACTGTAACACATGAGCACGGCCCAACTTTACCAGCATGGACTGAACAAAATTAGTATTCTTTTCAAAAAACAAAGTCACACTTTGCATTCATGTACTTGACATAGATGTCAATTCTATTTTATATCAATATCATGTCAGTTCTGTGACTGAATTTCATTGATGTTGATTGTCTTTAGAAAAATTTAAATCAGTTCAATATACTATAATACTCTTTTGGAACCTAGGATATGTGTGTGTAGGCTGTGTAGGGAATGCTGTTAATGAAGTTCACATGCAGAAAAGCATAATCACAACTAGTCTGGCCTCCTCTACATTGCAATCTCCTAGTCTGGCCAGGCCTTATACACACTTCAACTACATTGTTTACAGATGCTCATGGGTTGGTTAGTGTTAGTAAATGGCAAATCCTCACACCCCTAGCCTTAAAGGTACAATGTGTAGCCTTCGAGAGAAATTAAGCGTAACGCAACGCAAATTACGTTTACATCTACGGAAGCCTGCATGCGGATGTCGGTCTATTGTCAGTCTATAGCAAAAACGCGAACGATATGACCGCTTTCAGCTTCCGTATTCCAAGATGGCGGCAATACATGGAGAGTCTACCCAAGTTAATGTGCGTGGAAATGCGAAATTTCAAGCCAATACGGACATAGGGAATTGATAGTGGTGGTTAATATTTATGAGAAAGGACAAGCTTGTCAACAGGTAAAGCATATTTTGATATTGAACAGTAAAAACGTTACACATTGTACCTTTAAGAGCACATTTAACTGCTAAATTGGGAGCCTGAGCTTTTAGTTGCAGTTGACAGGGCGGCAGGTTGGTGAGCACACACACACACACACACACACATATATATATATATATATATATATATATATATATATATATATATATATATATATATATATATATATATATATATATAGAACCCTATGATGATTATGCAATATTTTGTCATGGTATTATCATATCAGACACAGTAAATGTAGGGCATCATTGGGTCTAGCTATCTATCTTTCAGAAAAAGTCTATTTAATAATGTAAATCACTCCGGGATGGGACTAATATTTATTAAAACAAAAACATATACATAGAATTATACATGTCTGTGATAGAATAGCCTACTACAAACAACAGACGAATTCTGTCATGGCTTCACAGTGCTGTAAATGGAGGAGAGCTCCCCCTCTGGCTGAAGGTGTGAACTACAAGAGAAAACAACACAAAGATAATCATCAAGGATGAGAAACACAGTTGTATTACACAGACTAACACTGAGTTGCATGATAAAACATCAGACCTTATAACCACTTAGACACTGTGTTCTCTACTGTGCCACAAATAACTACAAGCTCATTATTTTTATAAATTTATATCATGAAGAAAAATACATGGCCAGCCATCATGTGTGATTAACCATAAACTCACTGTTGTGCAGCACTAGCCTCTTTGAACTGGACACTGGCATAGTTGACATCAACCCCCTGAGCTCCTGCAGTGTGACTGGGATCATGGGGCTGGACAGTGGAGTAGGCATCATCATCCTGAGTTCCTGCAGTGTGACTGGGATCATGGGGCTGGACAGTGGAGTAGGCATCATCATCCTGAGTTCCTGCAGTGTGACTGGGATCATGGGGCTGGACAGTGGAGTAGGCATCACCATCCTGAGTTCTTCCTGCCTCCTGACTGTGGTCCTGATGCTGGATGATGGAGTAATGGGCATCAGCATCCTGAGCTCCTCCTACAGTCTGGCTGTGGTCCTGATGCTGGACGGTGGAGTAGGCATCAGGGAGAACAAATGAGGTCAGAATTACATTTACATAAAGAATTACATATACATTTACATTTACATGTAGAATTACATATAAATATACATTTACATTTACATTTAGGCCTACATAACATATAGAATTAGATGCTGTGACAGAGTATGGCATTGGACAGGAATGCAAGACACTTTACCAGTTCCTCTTGATTCCTTTTCTTTGTCCTGCTGTGACAAAAGACATGCATGAAATACATAATCATACATAATATATACATAATATATTGATTTATTTTTTACAGCTGTACTGTATACTGTTGTGACTCACCAGACCCAGAGCAGCACACAGATCAGAGCCACTAGTCCACAGATGAGGACTGGAACCACAGCAGTCACTACAGAACTCTGGACTCCTGCAGGGAACACATGGAGAATGGGGGAATGGGGGAGAGGAGAATCTTACAGGCAGGTAGTCTATTTGTTAGGGGTGGAATTTACTGGCTGCAAGATCAAGCAAAAGCATATGTGCTTATCTGAGACCCGTGCTGTCCTGTGTGCAGAGTTGTTGCAGCCTCAGGAATGGGATTTACTTGCTGTTAGACCGTGCGCTCGCCTTCAAGGTTTAGACTTGTTGGAGTCAAAACGTAAAAGTCTCCACTTTCTTGCAGTCACATTTTTTTTTTTTTTTTCGCCCCCAACTTTCTTTTTTTTCTTTTTTTCTTTTTTCTTTTTTTTTTGATCAAAATACGAATGACAGCCATGATGCGTGCTTGCATGGATTGTCTGCAGCAAATAAATCCCAGCCCTTACACAGTCAATAGTGGAGCTCTCCATTGGAGGACCAGACCACAGTTAGCCTGGCTTGCGTAACCATGTTCAGAAAGGAACTCTGCTCAGGCAAAGACCGCTGGTTTGCGGTGATGTGTGCAACAGATGCATGAAACCACCACAAAATATGCATGGCAGTCGTGACGAATGCACATACTGTATGCACTGTCTGTAAGAAGTATAAATATCAGCCTTATACGTCATAAGTGGAGAGAGCACATAACAAACAGTTAAAAGAAAGGGCTTAAAACTGCAATTGTTTTGAATACAATAGACTGAAGTGTTTTTATGCTGTTGGCACATGTAGAGTATCAATGGAGATTTATAGAGATGCATTGATACCCTCAACTGTGATCAGTATGGCAGATGAGTTCTCGGCTCCATATTTATTCCTGGCCTCACAGTAGTACTGTCCTCCATCCTCAGATCTGATGTTGGTGATGCTGTATTGATGTCCTGATCCTACTGCAGTGGACTCATTCACCTTAAACCAGGTGTAGTCTGTCACATTTGGGTTAGCATCGCTGCTACATGTCAGGAGCATCATATTGCCTTCAGCAATCAGCAAAGGAGAATCAGCAGATATTCTGGTATTCTTTGGAGGATCTGCAAAAATGGTATTAACTTATTATTTATGTAAAGTCTCAAAAATACACAACCCAGCACCATTTACTGAAAACCACAATACAGAGTTGTGCAATATTAATTTTTGCACAATGACACAAACAGTAGGCTTCACATCTGACATCTTTGATTGTGTGGTCATGATAATCAAACAAACACAAATGTACTTCACACTGCACATATTTCACATATATACATATGAGAAAAACATATATTATTGTGTTTATAAATGTAGAACCATATTGCCACAAAAATGAATTTACTTTTGAATTTACAAGTACTCTATTGTGTGGCAATTACCAGATATGGCATGGATGTCTGTGTCACTAGAAAGTCCATATTAGTGACTACAGTAATAAGGAAAGAAAGAAAAGGCAACTCACATGAAACCTGGACAATAGCATCAGTTGAATATCTGAAGCCACATTCATTTACCAACTTGCAGATATATGTTCCACTGTCCTCATGTCTGATGAGTTTGATGGTGTGTGTATCTCCAGTCCCAAGGTATTTGACTGGGTTTTTCTTGTACCATTCAACCCTCTGCACTGGTAAGTCAGATCTGCTGTTGCAGGTCAGAGCCACATCTAATCCTTCCTGTATGTCTCCAGGGGGACTGATGGACAATGTAGGTTTCTGTGGGACTTCTGTAATATGAGTGGTTATTTTACTATGTACATTTTAAGAAGGCCTATATTTATGAAATGTACTTTGTAAACAGGCCATGCAATGCTTACTAACATGTGAAGTCAGCTAGTAAGTGGCTGAATCTTACATAGGCATAATGACATGGAGCAGGGGTGGGCAATTATTTTGGCCAAAGGGCCACATTGGGTTTTAGATTTTGACTAACGGGCCAGGTTTTACCAGTCAACCGATTGATGCCGGTAAATTGGCAGGTCTCAAACCAGTAACCCCACTTGTTAAAGGAGAGTACTGCAGTGAATTCAAGCATAGCCCTGTTGAAAGAGCTTGCTAAATGCGCTAGTTAGCGAGTGGAACAAAATAATTTGGTACAGCACAGACCGAACGCGCAGGCACTTTACACTGAATCAATGGGACCTGACTGTTGGAAACCGAAAGTAAGATCTGAGGTTACATAGACTCAATGTAAAGTGTTTCGCGTTCGCGTTAGGTCTGTGCTGTTCGAAAATCTTCCATTTCATGCGAAATATATTGCTGTTAGAAGGCTCCTGCAGCAGGACTATGCTTAAACTTACTCCGGTATATTGCTTTAACGTGCAGGTTTAAAAGGGTGGAATTTGTATTTCATGAATACAACAAATTTGATAAATCAGTCCCATAATCTACAGTAAATCACCTTGGCTAAATGAGAAATTATTTTATTTTGGGAAGGCTCTGCGGGCCGGATTAAATAGCTCAACGGGCCGCATGTGGCCCCCGGGCCTTAGTTTACCCAGGTATGACATGGAGGATCCTCTTTACCTGTAACTATCAGTTGAACCCCTTCCTTTCCAATCCACGTCTGACCCATAGTGTGTTTAATGCTGCAGTAATATATATGATTAGCATCTAACTTGGTTACTGATTGTATGCGTAATCTACATGTTGTGGTTCCAAGATTGCAATCTACTTCAATCCTGTTTTCGTAATTTGGGTCGTCTGTAAGATCAGGAGGGTCCTGATGGTTGTCTTTTGTCCAGTAAGCTTGTATTATGGTGAGACCATTGGGGTGGGTGTAATTGCACGACATGTCCACTGGGGACCCCACAAACGCACAGATGCGTGCAGGCTGGTAAGTGACGCTCCAGTCAGCAAACACATCTGAAGAGGAACACATAGCAAAGAGTAATATAAAGCCATAGCAAGTTAGCAACAAAGGGCCTAAAAATCTCATTTGTTTTGAATACAAGACAATAGATTAAGTGGGGATAATTCAGGTGCTGTAGAGAACGGACAATGAGAGTGCTCTTAACCTTAGCAATACGTAACTGAACGAAGTA
>JAODXP020009216.1:0-13273 GCA_027497455.2 Sardinella longiceps
CTCCAAACTCTTGAGTGGCCGTGTGAAGTAGTGAACAAAACCAGTCTTATGGTCTCCCCCAGAAGCTGTTGGTAGCCTATCAATACATCTGAGTGTAAGTAGATCATCTAAACAAATATGCTTCTTTTAAAATAGATGCGTGTTTGCTCATCAAAAATAGTATAATCTGCTGAAAATATACTCTCAATTTTGTTTTTAACCCTTTCTGTTAATGTTCCACTTTAGGACATGGGTTGTCATCTTTGTAACCACTTAAGTGAATAATTCAGTAATGTATATTTCACATCACAGGAGTGAACATAAGACATAGAGACTAATGAAAAAAAAAAGAATTTGAATCAACATTAAGTTGATGGAAAGATGAAAGGAAAGAAGCCATTAAAAGAATAAGTTACAGCCTGAAACAAAACCCATCCCTGATCTCCAAGTGAATTGATTTTTCACTGTAACACGCAAGGGTTTCAAATTAGTCCTGGGTGTGGATTGAATACGCACAGGGTGTGGTGCAGCAAAGAATCCAGAAAGTTGTCAAGTTTAGGCCAAAGTGTGACACAACTGTACACCAATGCCCAATACAGATCTATGGAAACTATAGGTTCTTTACACCAGGATGGTGGGGAATTTAAAGCAGACAAGCATTAATAATGTGGTTTGTATTGTTGAATTTGCTAGTTATTGTCAGTTGTTTTCACTTTAAACATTTTAAACACGTTAAAAAAGTTAAACTAACTATTCCACTGTGAGTTATTGTCGAGTTCATAAGCATACATAATGAAAAAGTATGACGTCCAAAAATCACAGAGGAACAACACCAAAACTTGAATTGACAATAGCATCATCAATTTTTTTATTCAGGACTTGACTTAGCTCTAAGCTCTTTTACAGCAATGCCCTAATAGGAAATAACAATAATAAAATAAGACATAAAAAAATAAAAATAAAAGAGCAACAACAAAAAGACAGATTACACCAAAAACTAAATGAAATTTACAGAACACAATAATAGTAATAATGAGCATAGTAGTTCCTTATGAGAGGTATTGGTAAGGTTAGCCATGTGTTACATAAGAAATATTAAACTCAATATACAACATTAGCATCAACAGTAGGTGGAACAGTAGACCTATGGATTGACAAAAGATTCTGGCACTATTGAAATCATGTACTGTAGGTAATTAGCCCCATCATAATAACACCTGTTTAGTTCTTAGTTGTGTTTAGCAGGCCCAGATGTCCTTGGCACAGATGAATGTGGAGGTGTAGTTACAGGGACAGTTTCTGAAGCCTAAATCTACAGTACAAACAATCAAAAGGTAACATGTAAGTTTAACATGCATTTTAGTGTTTAAATCTTAGCGTTCATAGCATAGTAGCATTCACAATAACAAAAACTTACAGTGTCCCACGACACAAGAACTGATTGATGGACCACTCTGTACCCACCAATCTGCGTAAGAGAATGGTGACAAGTCACTCCACCCCCAGACACCCTATAATAGTAAACAACGATTTGTTAACAAAGGCCACTAAGCAGGTCACCCCTGCAGATAAAAAAAAAACAATTATAAAACAGTTAAAAAGAAAGTATGAGAGCCATCCAGGCACAGAATATGGTAGTGCTGACCTGAAGCCAGAAGGCTCCAAGCCATGCATATGACATCTCCGCAAATGACATCAGATTCTTTAAGTAAGCCCACTCAATGGAACTATGCACAGATGCCAGCCGAGCACTTTTATCTGCACAAAATTTCTGTAAAAAAATCAGAGAGTAAGGGCAGAAAAAGAATAGTTATGTAAAAAGACAGCTGGAAATAACATAAAACAAAAACGATAACAGTGCTATTGTTTACATCCACAAGACTTCAATGTTAATTTATGCACAAAATAGGCTGAAATTAATTTCACTGCGTTTTGTTTAGCTACTACAACTTTTACTATGTCTTACCTCAGCATCAAACCATCTTTTAGAGCTGGGCACCAGCAAGAAGCAACGGGTTTCATGTTTGATCCAACCATTGGGGCAGTTGTAGAAGCGGGAATCTGCAAAGGCAATTTAGTTTAGATATATTTCACTAAGGATTATCTATCTATCTATCTATCTATCTATCTATCTATCTATCTATCTATGTAAATCTATCTGTCTGTCTGTCTGTATTGGTCTGAGTGTGTGTGTGTGTGTGTGTGTGTGTGTGTGTGTGTGTGTGTGTGTGTGTGTGTGTGTGTTTGTTCCTTTGTGTTTTGTATTGACTGACTTGGATTTGCCTGCACGGCATCAGCTCCTGCTTGTTCAACATCACCTGAAAAGGGGACATACTATAACCATAGGAGTAATCTTCAACATGTAATGATCTTTATTCATGAACATGAACATGAGGTAGCAATAATTATTTTTACTGTGAAAATGTAGTCTAAACAATTATTTTATAGAATGAACAACAACTTCTTCAACTGCATCCACTGAAGTTTCAACTAAAGTAAAAAAACACAATATGCATATAGTATGGGAAAATCCAGAAAAACCTAACCAAACCAAATCTAAATTGACTTTGCAGATAGTTGTTCACAGAGGAACACAGGAATGGCATGGTGTCATATTTCAATTGCATGTTTTAGTACATACCTGGTCCAGCGTGACTATGTGTCCAGCAGACACAGAGTAGAACTGTCACTATGGCTACCTTCATTTTTCACTGGTTTAGACTTCTTTGCCTCTGGAATGAATTATCTATACCAGACACAGACAAAGGAACAAATGATCTATATTAGATTTCCACAAGCTACATGTTCTGAATGTGTGATGAGAGTGAAGCAGGATTCTTACCTGGAGATAAATATTCACACCTGTTCAGGTAAAGTGAAGTGATGAACAGAGTGCTGTCTGCTTTTTATTCAATTTTGACACGTGCTGACAAAATGTTTCAAGGAAACAAACATCTGAAACGTGACCATTGTGACTATAAAGTGATGAGTAGATGACACTCCACCAAAGGAAAAACACATAACAGTCAATAAACTTACATTTACTGTTAGATTAACATTAATGATTTACTCATCTTATCGACGGTTTTATACATGACCATAAACCCATATGATAAACCATTCTTTTCTAAGGCATGCATTTCAGAAATATCAAATGCCTTAAAAAAAGGCAGCTGATATGAAACATTAGATTGGAAATTTGGAGTAAAGTGTAATTGAAAGGCTACCTCTCTGACTAGCTTTAGTTATAAGAAAGAAGTTGAAAAAGTCTCTATGAAAGACTTGTCAATAAGGTGGTGTTTTCAAGGTAACACTTGCAGGATGAAAAATGTGGAACCATATTGTTGATGACAGCAGGTTTTTTTTTTTTTTTAACTAAAGTTCACTAAACATTTTATAACTTTATCGCAAGTTTATCACATATGGTGGGAACATGGCTCAAATAAACATTTAATGTTTTTTGTTCACTGACTAGATGTTTATAAGCCATCATGTGAATGTCCCTAAATAAACTGCCCATCCTCTTCTTTCACTCACATTCCCACACATCTGTGTTTGTGTGCAATAATGAAATGAGATATATAATGTAAGCGTTTTGTAATTCCAAACTTAAAAGGCCTGACAGTGTGAACCCCAACATGGTCAGTGAACTGAAAATATGTGTGGAAACTGCTTACCATTTTACCTCTAACATTTTGATTTCATTTTATAATGTAAGTACATTTTTTTTCTCAAAAATAAATACCTCAAAAGTGTGGTACCTTACTCCTGAAATCGTTTGCAACACCCCACCTGGGGAATTCTGATCATCTCTCAACCAATCAGGCTCATTCCAGCCTACAAGCCACTGCTAACAAGGTGCAAACATTCAGTGAAACAGATCAGAACTTGGCCAAAGGGGGACACCTCAGCTCCACAAGACTGTTTTTGATCGTACAGAATGGAATGTTTTCAGAGAGGCCGCCACTGTCAATCAGCATGTTAACATAGCGGAGTACACAGAGTCTGTGACAGGTTACATATCCACATGCATGGAAGAGGTGACTGCCATAAAACACAGGGGCACTGCTTGGATGATACAAGACTGCAATTGGACCCAGCTGACTTACAGAGGACTTTTGAAAAGGTGAACCACAGGAAGGCTGCTGGTGCTTAGAGACTGCTGACTCACTCATAGATGTTCTCACAGATATGTTCAACATCTTTTTGAGCCAAACCATCATACCAGAATGCTTCAAGGCCACCACCATCATACCGCGACCCAAGAAATCTCCAGCAACAACTCTGATTGACTACCAGCCCATAGCACTCACTCTCATCATGATGAAGTGCTTTGGAAGGCTGGTCAAGGCTCACATAATACCAGCCTTCCCACCACTTGTTTTGACCCATTCCAGGTTATGTACCGTCCCAAGCGTTCCACTGATGATGCCATAGCAGCAGCACTTCAACTCCGCCTGGCTCATCTAGTGGACAAAAATGGCAAAACAAAAACAGGATGTTGTTCATTGACTTCACATCCGTCATCCCACAACACCAGGAGGACAAACTCCAAACCATAGGTATCAGTACCCCACTCTGCAACTGGTTACTGGACTTTCTCACCAACAGACCACAGACAGTTGGCAAAAACTCCTCACAGACCACCATCATAAACACAGGGGTTCCCCTCCCCAGGTATGTGTGTTGAGTCTTTGCTGTTCACCCTGATGACCCATGATTGCTGTACCAGATACAACTCAAACCACATCATCAAGTTTTCTGATGACACAACAGTGGCTGGCCTTATCAACACGTTGACAACTCAGCCTACAGAGGTACACCATGTCATCAACTGGTGTGACACCAACAACCTAGACCTAAACAAAGGTACAGCTAGCTAATGGTGTAAAATGAATGGAGGTGAAATATTCCACAAAAGTTTACTCCATGTCATGTTTCAATACACCGGCACTCTCTTAGAAGAAATTAACAATGGTGAAATGAGTTGATTGCTTTAATGCACCCTATCTATTTTTAAAGTAACGTATTATCATGGTGTGTTGCTGTTTTTATGGCTCAGGTACGGGAAAACCTGTTCTAGTGTTGTTGTTTTTATTTTATTTTATTGTTTCCAGACTATCAGCCTCTGTATGAGGTGATTAAAGTGTTATGGTGGACTTGGAGGACTTGTAGGCTGTAAGTCTGCTGGCATGACTCAAACATTCATTGTTTTTCATTGCTTGAGCTTGAGCATAAGGTACATTGTAGATGTACAGAGTTTAGTTAAATCTTTACAGAATAATATTTTGGCCAAATTTTACAATTTACCTTCAATCGTAATTGCTCTTTCACTGAATGTTTGGGTCATGCCCATGCAGACATACAGCCTAGAATGGAGTTCCATCACCTCATGTGAGAGTGTGATAGCCTGTAATGAGGAAACAATGAAATAAAAATGAAACAATCAAGGACAAGGTCAAGATGTTCAGTACCAAAGACATCAAATCAGCACAAAATCATGATAGTACCCCATGTAGCTTCACTTAAGATAGAGGGTGTCATTTGGATACCACATGGTGCTGTATGGTGTTTCCACATAATTCATGTATGTTTCATGCTTTGGCGATATGGCTGAACACTATCGAATAGACAATTATTGATCATATGACCATTTAAAAACAAAGACCAGGATAAAACAACCTCTAATAACCAGTTATTTTAAAGTAATTTTAAACGTAAGCTTACTCTGATTTTAATCCTCTCAATTATCAAGGCAACAAACCTGTCTTCCGTTATTTATTTGTTTTACGTTATTTTATTTTAGAATATGTGCAGCTCACTGAGAATTTAATGTTGTCCGTTGATGTTCCAAAATAAATATCAGCGAAAAACAGTTCCTATCCAGCTTTATTTGCCTTTCTGTTGTGTTCAAAAATGTTCAAAATACCATATAAAACATGACAGCAAGTGTATAAGCAATATCACATTCGTGGTCCTGATGTTGTTAGCAGAATATTCAGCTGCCGGAGGCAACCACACACAGTGATGATATTCTGCTAACAAAATCAGGACCACAAGTGTGATATAGCTTTTATACAACAATTCCATTACCAACTTGCTAAGTTTTAAGACACCAAATTTTATTTTCTACAGTTTCGTTTCAATTTTTTGTTCATTCATCTTCCGACCCCCGAAATAGTTCTTAGGTCAGGTTTTTGGCTTAAATGACTAAAATTACTAAAAAAAACAACTAATAGTCTTCATTACTGTTCCAACATTATTTTGGCGTGTAATAACTCTTCATGTATTCTTTACACTGTCATAATTGTGTCATGACAGCTAGTTGATCCTTTATAATCTCTTGATGACATATCAAGATGCTACCACTTTAGTTGAGGTCTGAGAATGTATTCATTGCACTGCCATAATGGTGTCATGGGCTTCATCTACTACTGTACAGACAACTGACTGCAGAACACAGAAAGTTTAGTGGCATAGTGCCCTCTTGTGGTGATATCCAAGACTAGCCTCGTGAAACCAAACTGATCTCGCGAGCTTCAGGTCTTCACTTGCAGCTCAGTCTGGCTACTCTCCATTGATGAGAATTTGGAGCAGGTTGCCAAACAAACAAACCAATCAGCGTTGGCTTTGAGGCGGGTTGAGGTGTGGCGCAACGAGAAGCGGGTCTAAAGAACATGTACGTATGTTAGTACGTCATATGCTTTGTTGGTCTGATTGCTTGATTTGCCCGTCTATCACCAACATAGGTGGTGATGTCTGATCCAATCAGCCAAAACTAAACTAACAAAATGAAACTAACGAACCAAAACTACTTGAATGGATGGTTCCCAAATGGAATTGCGGGATCATGTCCATCTGGCGGAGTCAGGTTCGGTCAGGACACCTGAAGCTATAGCAAACCATCAGTATCATCATTTCTGATGAGGTTTTTGTAGAGCCATGTAGTCATCCTGCCACACTGTGCTCACTCTCAGAGCAGAAATATGTGCCACTGTCACTGGGCTCCAGTTTATAAACAGTGAGGGATCCTTTGTCATTAGTAGACTAGCAGTAAATTTACCATCATTGGGAACATCAAAGTCTGGATTTCCACCAGTAAGCATGTACACAATAAGTCTCATTGATTCCCCTTGCCATTGCCAGTAAAAATGCATCTGATTATGGCTAACGTCTTTGGAATGGCTGCATGTCATCTCAGCAAATGTTCCTTCTTGTTTCCATACGCTGTAAAAAAAATATTATACCAATTTAACTTAAAAACATAAGTTGATTTGCTGCCTTAGTTCAGTTCTGGTTTGAAACGATTGGAAAACTCGTCTGATCAGCTTCACTTATTGGCCGGTAGTCTCTCTACCGATGTAAACACGCCCCAGAAGACAGCCCCCAGACCATGATACGTAGGCCTATGAGTATTCGTATTATGGGCGGGCTATGTCAGGCTAATTACACTGTGAGTTATATAATTGTCAGGTTCATAGGGATACATAATGAAAAAGTATGACTTGTTCAAAAATCACAGAGGAACAACATCAAAACTTTAATTGACAACAGCATCATCAATTTTTTTATTCAGGGGAACTTGACTGAGTTCTAAGCTCTTTTACACCAATGCCTTGATAGGAAATAACAATCATAAAATAAGACATATATATATATAAAAAATAAAAGAGTAACAACAAAAAGACAGATTACACCAAAAACTAAACTGGACTTACAGAACACAATAATAATAGTAATGATGAGCATAGTTACATTCCCTTGAAAGAATCAATCCATGTTTCTATCTGATTAAAAATTCATATTTCCTTTTACGTTCCTTACAATAGGTATTGTTAAGGGTAGCCTAAACTCAATATACAACATTAGCATCAACAGTAAGTGGAACAGTAGGCCTACAGATTGACAAAAGATTCTGGCACTATTGAAATCATGCAATGTAGGTAATTACCCCCATCATAATAACACCTGTTTAGTTCTGAGTCGTGTTTAGCAGGCCCAGACGTCCTTGGCACAGATGAATGGGTAGGCGTAGTTACAGGGACTGTTTCTGAAGCCTACATCTACAACAATCAAAAGGTAACATGTAAGTTTCACATGCATTTTAGTGTTTAAATCTTATACATAGTAGCATCCAGAACAATAACAAAAACTTACGACTGTATCCCATGGCACAAGACTTGGATGATGGATCACTTTGGAAATACCAATTTGCGAAAGAGAATGGTGACAAGTCACTCCACCCCCAGACACCCTATAACAGTAAACAATGATTTGTTAACGAAGGCCACTAAGCAGGTCACACCTGCAGCTAAAAACCAATTATAAAACAGTTAAAAGGAAAGTATGAGTGCTAGCCATCTTTTTCAAGCATCTTCACATAGGCACAGAACATATGGTAGTGCTGACCTGAAGCCAGAAGCCTCCAAGCCATACATTTACAATCTCCGCAAATGACATCAGATTCTGTAAGTAATCCCACTCAGCGGCACTATGCACAGATGCCAGCCGAGCACTTTTCTCTGCACAAAATTTCTGTAAAAAATCAGAGAGTAAGGGCAGAAAAGGAATAGTACTGTATGTCAAAAAGACACCTTGAAATAACATAAAGCAAAAAAAGATAGTGCTATTGTCTACATCCACAAGACTTCAATGTTAATTTATGCACAAAATAGGCTGAAATTAATTTCACTGTATTTTATTCAAACAAGATGAGAAAGTGCATCTCGTGTTGGTGCCTCATTTACCTACAACTTTTACTGTGCCTTACCTCAGCATCAAACCAGGTTTTAGCGCTGGGCACCAGCAAGAAGCAACGGGTTTCATATTTGATCCAACCATTGGGGCAGTTGTAGAAGCGTGAATCTGCAAAGGCAATTTGGTGTAGATATATTTCACTAAGGATTATCTATCTATCTATCTATCTATCTATCTATCTATCTATCTATGTCTATCTGTCTGTCTGTATTGGTCTGAGTGTGTGTGTGTGTGTGTGTGTGTGTGTGTGTGTGTGTGTGTGTTTGTTTGTTCCTTTGTTCCTTTGTGTTTTGTATTGACTGACTTGGATTTGCCTGCACGGCATCAGCTCCTGCTTGTTCAACATCACCTGAAAAGGGGACATACTATAACCATAGGAGTAATCTTCAACATGTAATGATCTTTATTCATGAACATGAACATGAGGTAGCAATAATTATTTTTACTGTGAAAATGTAGTCTAAACAATTATTTTATAGAATGAACAATAAAGTTTTTTAAACACTGACCAGCACTAGCAACTTCTTCAACTGCATCCACTGAAGTTTCAAAAACATAATACACATTTAGTATGGGAAAATCCATACAAACCTAACCACACCAAATCTGAATTGACTTTGCAGATAGTTGTAACACACATGTTCACAGAGGGTGTAGACACTAAGGAATGGCATGGTGTCATATTTCAATTCCATGTTTTAGTACATACCTGGTCCAGCGTGAATATGTGTCCAGCAGACACAGAGTAGAACTGTCACTATGGCTACCTTCATTTTTCACTGGTTTAGACTTTGCCTTAGGAATGAATTATCTATACCAGACACAGACAAAGGAACAAATGATCTATATTAGATTTCCACAAGCTACATGTTCTGAGTCAGCCTGGCTTTGCCTTCCTACATAGCTCCGCTCAATAATTTCCTTCCACGACTCTGTCTGGCATTCCGGCCATTGGCATCGTTTGCAGAGGTCAATTCTAGCTTGCGCTAAAAAACATACAGGGTCGGGAGTTGTGAGAGATAAAGTCCGGTTTCTGTTACCGTAGCGTATCTACTTCACAACCAAGCTGGTGCATAATGTTAGCGATTATGTGAAATCATTAATAGTTTTAAACCTCTACTGTTCACACCTAACTCTTGCAATCGTCTGTCAATGGTGAAATGCCAGACCCTTGTACGAAGCTAAAGCGTAGACCAAGGGGATGGCCAAAGTCAGGCTAGTTCTGAATGTGTGATGAGAGTGAAGCAGGATTCTTACCTGGAGATAAATATTCACACCTGTTCAGGTAAAGTGAAGTGATGAACAGAGTGCTGTCTGCTTTTTATTCAATTTTGACACGTGCTGACAAAATGTTTCAAGGAAAACATATGATAGGCCTACGTGACCATTGTGACTATAAAGTGATGAGTAAATGACACTCTACCAATGGAAAAACACATAACAGTCAATAAACTGACATTTACTGTTAGATTAACATTAATGATTTACTCATCCTATCGACAGTTTAATAGATGACCATAAACCCATATGATCTTCAAAATCAGCATTAATTCCATTTCAGAAACAGCAAATGCCTTAAAAAGAAAAAGAAAAAAACATTTCAGAGGGTGCAGGCAGCTGATATGAAACATTAGATTGGAAATGTGGAGTAAAGTATAATTGAAACCTCTCTGACTACCTCTCTGAGTACGTAGTTTTAGTTGTAAGAAAGAAGTCGAAAAAGACGCAATGAAAGACTGCAGGTTGTCAATAAGGTGGTGTTTTCAAGGTAACACTTGCAGGATGAGAAATGTGGAATATTTTATCAGATGTCCATATTGTTGATGACAACAGGGTTTTTTTTTTATTTTAAAAAAAAGGAAAAAGAGAGAAACCACCCTCCTGAGTGGGAATCATAAAAACTCTGCACTCTCACATTACGTGTTAAAGGCTTGAAAATGCAAAACGGTGTTTTCTCGTCACATACAGTGGGAATGTGATTGGTCTTGGTGGTGTACCTAGCATACATACTGGATCAATAAATAAGAAGTAAGAAGATGCAGAATAAAAACTGATTACCCCAAAGAAACAAATTAAGTCTCAACTTTAGCAGGGACACCTCATGTTTTACAACTTTATTTTACTAAAGTTCACTAAAGATTTTATATAACTTTATCACAAGTTTATCACATATGGTGGGAACATGGCTCAAACAAACAATTTATGTCTTTTATGCACTGACTAGATGTTTATGGGCCGTCAACTGAATGTCCCTAAATAAACTGCCCATCCTCTTCTTTCACTCACATTCCCACGCACGTTTTGTGTGCAATAATGAAGTGAGATATATAATGTAAGGGTTTTGTATTTACAAACCTAAAAGACCTGACAGTGTGTAAACCCCAACATGGCCAGTTGAGAAAAATCCAAGAACTTGTTTCGATGTCAAAGTAAATCAAAATATTGTAGAAAATGTAGCTTTTTAATATTAGCAGACTTCCAAAAACATGCACATTCCAAAATGTCAGGCCTTTTCTCACTTCCAACAAACTCAGGCCTTTTAAAAGAGCACTCAGGTGGGTGGGGCTCAATCAACTAATCAACCCCACCTGCAGACAATTCAACTCAATTACAACTCAACAGTCTGACAAGACGTGCAAAAGTGCATTTTAAAACATAGTGTCCAACATTAGTGAAGATGGCATGCAGCATCTTCACACCAGTGAAATTACAATGTGTGGAAACTGCTTACCATTTTACCTCTAACATTTTGATTTCATTTTATAAGTAAATTTTTTTCTCAAAAATAAATACCTTTCAGACCTCCTCAAAAGTGTGCTACCTTACTCCTGAAATCCTTTGCAACACCCCTACCTGGGGAATTCTGATCATCTCTCAACCATCTCTCTTTGACCTGTTTGTGACAGCTTTCCATGGCTGATTTGGTCGTCTAGGTTAAATAGAACTAGATTGCATTTCCTCAGAGAAACTGCTGGAGTGTGCTTGCTTATAAACAGTAGCTTAGGCTACTCGTTCTCATATAGGCCTACCATCAAGCAAGACACATAGGCTATAAACAAAGCCCCTAAGTGGCAATTGCCTAAACTATAATTTTGTAGGCTGATTACCTTGTTTTAGTTGAGATTTACACTAAATATTTTATTTAACTGTTAGGCCTATGCTAGAGAAAATTCTGAAAAGTTAGGCAAGAACAAATGTAGTGGAACTTAAAATTGAGTTAGGCTACGCATCCTCTTACCTAGAGTTACATGTGTGGATAAAAACATTTTCTTCTCATTTTTCCTGTCAGGCAATCCCAATTTAAGCTTTATTTTAGTGCCTAAACTAAAGGTAAAATTGGGTTGCCAGGCCAGGACAACACATGCACTGAGACCAAAATGCTTTTAACTCAAGGTGGAATATTCCTTTAAAATACATTTTTAGCCTACACTACTTTTGAATTCATAGATGGCTATTGCGTAAGACAATGCGATTAATCGTGATTAATCGGGGAAAATGTGCGATTAATCGCGATTAAAAATTTTAATCGTTGCCCAGCCCTATATTTTATATATATATATATATATGGGCAATTCCAGCGTTATGGACGTGACATTTTCGTGCATTATTGATGAACAAAAGGCCACATAACCTCTGCAAACCTAGCAGTATTTCGCAATTTTTTTTCATATTCTTCTGCAAACTCCATGGCTGAATACAGGCAAACAGAAAAAACTAATATCATGATTTGCATCATAAGAATATGAGCCTTTCAATTTGCGTTATGGACGTGACGAAAAACGGACAAACTTTTGAGAGAGCGTAGTTTTTGCTGTGAAGTGTGTGAAATTTCTAGAGAAATGTAAATATTACTACATTCACACCAAAGAGGACATCTCAGTAAGGGCAGAGAAAGACTTAATTTCAAATGTAAATGTAAAAAAGTTGGTTTTCATTGGGAGAAATGGCGTTATGGATGTGACATTATGGACGTGACGCCTGGAAAAACCTTCCAAAACGATACAAAACAATTGTGAATGGTGGATTTTAACCTGTAATGACAGAAATAGTAATATAACAATAAAAAATAACTGATAGCATTGCAGCTTTGTGTGTGTTATCACCCACTTATGTCCATTATAAGCCCCTCCATAGACTTACATTATAGCTGAATAGGGGAAAAATTTTAACAAACAGATATCCTTTCGAAACTTGCTCAGTTGAATATTTACATCGCGACAATACTTTTTTGTATTGGAAGTTTTCTGAACTAATTTGTATGTCCATGTAAATGAGACTTGAATTTTTAAGGTGAGGTTTACTTTTTCGTGGAATTGCCCATATATATATATATATATATTTTTCTTCTGTTAAGAATATAGTTTTGACTGAGAATGTCTTTCATTCTTTTATTGGTTTTTATTTTGATGCTTCTTTTCTTCTACTATTATTGTTTCTGATATCTCTTTTTCTTTCTTGTTTTTGTGTGAAGCACATTGAGTTACAATCTCTGTATGAAATGCGCTATAAAAATAAATATGACTTGACTTGACTTGAC